>ML661341.1:547086-579939 GCA_007570785.1 Antilocapra americana
GCAAACAGAGAGAGTTTTACTTCTTCTTTTCCAATCTGGATTCCTTTGATTTCTTTATCTGCTCTGATTGCTGTGGCCAAGACTTCCAAAACTATGTTGAAAAGTAGTGGTGAGAGTGGGCACCCTTGTCTTGTTCCTGACTTCAGGGGGAATGCTTCCAGCTTTTCACCATTTAGGATAATGTTTGCTGTGGGTTTGTCATATATAGCTTTTATTATGTTGAGGAATGTTCCTTCTATTCCTGCTTTTTGGAGGGTTTTTATCATAAATGGATGCTGAATTTTGTCAAAGGCTTTCTCTGCATCTATTGAGATAATCATGTGATTTTTATTTTTCAGTTTGTTAATGTGGTGTATTACCTTGATCGATTTACGAATATTGAAGAATCCTTGCATCCCTGGGATAAAGCCTACTTGATCATGATGTATGATCTTTTTAATTTGTTGTTGGATTCTATTTGCTAGAATTTTGTTGAGGAGTTTTGCATCTAAGTTCATCAGTGATATTGGCCTGTAGTTTTCTTTTTTTGTGGCATCTTTGCCAGGTTTTGGAATTAGGGTGATGGAGGCCTCATAGAATGAGTTTGGAAGTTTACCTTCCTCTGCAATTTTCTGGAAGAGTTTGAGTAGAGTAGGTGTTCGCTCTTCTCTAAATTTTTGGTAGAATTCAGCTGTGAAGCCATCTGGTCCTGGGCTTTTGTTTTTTGGAAGATTTCTGATTACGGTTTCAATTTCTGTGCTAGTGATGGGTCTATTAATATTATCTATCTCTTCCTGGTTTAGTCTTGGAAAGTTATACTTTTCTAGGAATTTGTCCATTTCATCCAAATTGTCCAGTTTATTTGCATATAGTTGCTGATAATAGTCTCTTATGATCCTTTGTATTTCTGTGTTTTCTGTTGTGATCTCTCCGTTTTCATTTCTAATTCTGTTGATTTGGTTCTTCTCCCTTTGTTTCTTGATGAGTCTGGCTAATGGTTTGTCAATTTTATTTATCTTCTCAAAGAACCAGCTTTTGGCTTGGTTGATTTTTGCTATGGTCACTTTTGTTTCCTTTGCATTTATTTCTGCCCTGATCTTTAAGATTTCTTTCCTTCTACTAGACCTGGGCTTCTGCATCTCTTCCCTTTCTAGTTGCTTTAGGTGTAAAGTAAGGTCATTTATTTGATTTTTTTCTTGTTTCCTGAGGTGAGCTTTTATTGCTATGAACTTTCCCCTTAGCATTGCTTTCACAGTGTCCCATAGGTTTTGGGCTGTTGTGTTTTCATTTTCATTTGTTTCCATGCATAACTGAATTTCATTTTTAATTTCTTCTGCGATTTGTTGGTTATTCAGCAGTGTGTTGTTGAGCCTCCATATGTTGGAAGTTTTGAGAGGTTTTCTCCTGTAATTGAAATCTAATCTCACTGCATTGTGGTCAGAAAAGATGCTTGGGATGATTTCAATATTTTTGAATTTATCAAGGTTAGATTTATGGCCCAGGATGTGATCTATCCTGGAGAAGGTCCCGTGTGCACTTGAGAAAAAGGTGAAATTCTTTGTTTTAGGGTGGAATGACCTATAAATATCAATTAGGTCTAGTTGGTCTATTGTTTCATTTAAAGTTTGAATTTCCTTGTTACTTTTCTGTCTAGTTGATCTGTCCATTGGTGTGAGTGGTGTATTAAAGTCTCCCACTATTATTGTGTTGTTGTTGATTTCCCCTTTCATATTTGTTAGCATTTGCCTTACATATTGTGGAGCTCCTATGTTAGGTGCATAAATATTTATAATTGTTATTTCTTCTTCCTCGATTGATCCTTTGATCATTATGTAATGTCCATCTTTATCTCTTTTCACTGCCTTTATTTTAAAGTCTACTTTATCAGATATGAGTATTGCCACTCCTGCTTTCTTTTGGTCTTTATTTGCATGGAATATCTTTTTCCAGCCTTTAACTTTCAGTCTATATGTGTCCCTAGGTTTGAGGTGGGTCTCTTGTAGACAACATATATAGGGGTCTTGTTTCTGTATCCAATCGGCCAATCTTTGTCTTTTGGTTGGGGCATTCAGCCCGTTTACATTTAAGGTAATTATTGATAAGTATGAGCCTGCTGCCATTTATTTTATTGTTTTGGGTTCCAGATTATCTATCCCATCCGTGTTTCCTATCTAGGCAAGTTCCTTTAGCATTCGTTGGAGGGCTGGTTTGGTGTTGCTGGATTCTCTCAGTTTCTGCTTGTCTGAGAAAATTTTGAATTCTCCTTCAAATTTGAATGAGATCCTTGCTGGGTACAGTAGTCGGGGTTGTAGATTGTTTTCTTCCATGACTTTAAGTATGTTTTGCCATTCCCTTCTGGCCTGGAGCGTTTCTGTTGAGAGATCAGCTGTTATCCTTATGGGATTCCCCTTGTGAGTTATTTTTTGCTTCTCCCTTGCTGCTTTTAATATTTGGTCTTTGTATTTGATATTTGCCAATTTGATTAATATGTGTCTTGGGGTGTCCCGCTTGGGGTTCATTCTATTTGGGATTCTCTGTGTTTCTTGGACCTGAGTGGCTATTTGCTTCCCCGATTTAGGGAAGTTTTCTACAATTATCTCTTCAAGAATTTTCTGATGGTCTTTCTTTTTGTCTTCTTCTTCTGGGACTCCTATGATTCGAATATTGATGCGTTTAATATTGTCCCAGAGGTCTCTAAGATTGTCCTCATTTCTTTTAATTCTTTTTTTCATTTTTCCTTTCTGTTTCATTTATTTCTGCCATTCTGTCTTCTACCTCACTTATTCTGTCTTCTACCTCTGTTATTCTACTGTTGGTTCCCTCCAGGGTGTTTTTGATCTCATTTATTGCATTATTTATTGTATTTTGACTCTTTTTCATTTCTTCTAAGTCCTTGTTAAAGCTTACCTGCATCTTCTCAATCCTTGCCTGCAGGTTATTGAGCTGCCACTCCAACTTATTTTCCAGGTTTTGGATCATTTTCACTATCATTATTCGGAATTCTTTGTCAGGTAGACTTCCTATCTCTTCGTCTTTTGTTTGGTCTAGGGGGTATTTATCCTGTTCCTTTACTTGCTGGGTATTTCTCTGCTTTTTCATCTTGTTTATCTTGCTGTGTTGTCCCTTTATTGTGGGGATTCCTCTCTATGGGAGGGGTTGGATGTGTGGTTTGTCGAAGTTTCCTGGATGGAAAGGCTTGTGTGGTTTTCTGGTGGGTGAGTCTAGGTTTCCTCACTGTTACTAGCAAGAGTTAAGAATGGGTAGAAAGCAGTCAAGCCAATGATCTCACTCCCAGGTAGCAGTGGGTACTGGAGCTTGGATCTTAAAAGGTACAAAGTTGATACCGAGTACTAATGAGCAAAGATTAAAAATCTAGAGTAAAGACTGGGTTCTCAAAAATACTTTAAAAAAAAAAACGGAAAATAAAAATAAAGGAGAAAAAAGAAATAAGAAAAAAATAGCAAGGTCATATGGGACTTAAAAATTCTAAAAAAAAAAAAAAGAGGAAGAAAAAAAAAGAAGAAAACAATATATATATATATATAAAAGTTTTAAAAAATTTAAAAGATGTTCCTAGTACAGTTATAATGAAGGCTTTCTCTGGTGCTGGTGCATTCGGTGAAGGGAAGGGTCTGTAGATTTTCAGATGATTCCCTGGTTCGGCTTCTCCTTCTCACAGTCTATAGACTCCTTTCTATGCAGTTAGCGCCACCTGCAGGGCTTTAATTTGCTTCTCCTCTCTGTTTAAAATCTGTTCGCTCTGCTAGTTTAAGCGTCTTCTGTCTGCTGGTCTTTTAAGTGTCTATTCAGCGCTTTGGAGTTTGCCCTGCTCCTGGTGAGAGGGCTTCCCCCACCCCCCCTGCTCAGGCTCTCTGTCGTCCGCCCAGCACAGTTGGGGAGTGGGGCTTCTCCCCTCCCCCGGCCCAGCCACTCGGTTTTCTCAGCGTGCAGCTAAGCAGGCCTTCTTGGTCGGGCTTGTCCTTCTCACAGTCTACAGTCTCCTTTCTATGCAGTCTGTGGTACCGGCAGGGATTTAATTTGCTTCTCCTGTCTGTTTCAAAGCTGTTGGCTCTGCTAGCTTAAGGGTCTTCTGTTTGCTGGTCTTTTAAGTGTCTATTCAGCGCTTTGGGGTTTGCCCTGCTCCTGGTGAGAGGGCTTCCCCCGCCCCCTCTGCTCAGGCTCTCTGTCGTCCGCCCAGCACAGTTGAGGAGTGGGGCTTCTCCTCTCCCCTGGCCCGGCCGCTCATGCAGCTGAGCACTCCTTCTAAGGTGTATACAGCACCAGTCTGTCCAGAATCCCCAGAACTCTTGGTTAGCCTCCCCGGGGCTGGGTTATGCCCACTGCTCTCAGGTGGGGGCTGGGCCGGTACGCAGCCCGCAGCTGCCCAGCCTCTCTGTTGACTCCTCACCGCCCTTTGTTTTGTGCACGGGCCTGGGGGGGGTGCTTTTCCTGGAAGGTTAGGTCCCTCAGGCTGCTCCGTTCCCTGAGCCCGCGGCCCGCCCCTCCCTGAGCAGGAGCAGTCCGCTTCGGCTGTGCTGCCGCTAGGCTGTGCCTTGTAGCTAGAGACGAACCTTGCAGGGCTTAGCTATTAATCTGCTTCTGCTCTCAGCTATATTGCTCTCCAAGATCCACCGCAGATCTGCCAGAGAGAATGCTCCCTGGTATTAGGAAACCTTTCTCCTCTTTTTTTTTTTTTTCCTCTTTATTCCAGACTCCCCTTCCAGGATGGAACCCGTCCCCAGCTCTTTGTCTCTCCCTCTACTTTTTTTTTTCTTTTCTTTCTTTTGTCCTACCTCCTCACGTCGGCAATGGGTCGCCTCTCCAGATGCCTGATGTCCTCTGCCAGCATTCAGTTCCTGTTTTTTGGAGTTTGCTCGGCCTTTAAAAGTTCTTTTGGTATATTTATTGGGGAGAGAGTGTTCTCCCCGTCCTATTCCTCCGCCATCTTAGTTTTCCCTCTGAATCATTTCTTTTATATTCATCTCATCTATCCGTGGCCTTTATTTTCTGATTATCTCATCCTTAATTCCTCTTTACTACAAAGGGTAGCAGATGTGGCTGATGGCTGCCTGAAGGTATTGTTTCACCTGGGCTCAGAAATGTGCATTTGGAAGGCTGAAATGAAATCCTTGATGACTATGACGTGGCTTGTTTACTGGTATAGCATAAAATATTTCATTTCACAGAAATATTTCATTTCACATATCTTTAACAAATTAATGAAGGTCCTGGCACTTTACTATACATCTCTTTGCAGTTATTAACCTAAATAATCCTTTCATTTCTATTCATATCAGAAAGATAATCAGATATAGCCTGGTGCCTCTGTTGTCTTAACTAGGACTTAAAGTAAATCTCCTCTTTGTCATATATCATCTGGGGAGTCCTTAATCATCTTAATATACTACAAAATACAAGATTTACATTAATTATATTCTGTACTTCCCTGATGGCTCCGTGGTAAAGAATCTGCCTCCCAATGCAGAGATGCATGCTCAATCTCTAGGTCAGAAAGAATCCCCAGGAGAAGGAAATGGCAACCCATTCCAGTATTCTTACCTGAGAAATCCCATGGGCAGAGGAGCCTGACAGGCTACAGTCCATGGGATTTCATCGCAAAAGAGTTAGACATGACTTAATGACTAAAAACTAAGTGATTTGACTAGAAATAGCAAATGATTGCTTTGATGAGATGGAAGTATCAAGCAATCTGTATGCCTTGGTAAAATACTTGTATGCCAGATAGAAGAAGATACATCCTGGGAAATTTTTGGTCTTCTATTTTGATGAACATTCCAGGAATCTAATGATTTGGGGAATATTGATGTATTTGTCTAAACTAAAGTAAAAGTTACTGAAGTGTATACCATATGTCACAAAAAAAGCCAAATCTTTGAGGATGTACCTCTTGAATATTGGATACCATATAGCATCTCAAAGCATGTTGTTCAGATGCAGTTACTATACATACTAAAAGGCTTCCAATCTTCAAAATATCAAAGGCAAACATAAAAGCAAAAGGTTTTACAATAGGTCTAGGTTACCAAATAAACTCTTCTCCCATTTGGACCATTTGATACAGCAAGGTCAATGCTATCAGTTTTTTTATCAAACATATGCTAAATACAGCCTTTGCTCAGCTGCAATAGAAAAATCACATAATTCACAGAACTTTTGGGAAAAGACATGCTGATTTCTAATAAGAATTAACTCTCAGTTTAAACAGTACCTCCTGACTATTAATAAATTCAAATAGACACTAAATACCTGATTATCAGAAACCAAGGTGCTATCATGAATTGTATGTTATCTCATGAAACAAATCATGAGACTAAAGATTGATGGATGAATACTTTTATGAAATTGAAATGGCATAAGATCAGGCCCAGTCAAGTCAAGAAGCCAAAAGAAGCATACAAAATGCTGACAAACTCCCTTGTTCTTTTCCTACTATTTCACTGTTTCTCAGCCCATATTTAACAAGATAATGAAGAGGATATGAAGGTGAATGCAAAATGAAAAGTTAGGGATTGAGAAATTATTATTGGACAAATTTAAATTCAAGGAGAAATGTATTAAGTAAAATGAAAAGACATTTTTAATGATTAAACTATAATCCATAGGAAAGATCTAAATATAATGAGTCATTTGGATAACTTGAAATCCATTAAATATAGCCTAAAATGTTAAAGGAAAAGTGGTATAAACATGGTTATGTTATGGGATTTAAAATCAGCTCATTCTGTGGAATATCACGTGGGAAAGAATAAGCATACAAAAAGACTTAATTTGAAGTTAATGCAATTGATATATGTCAAATTATAAAAATAGTGAATGTGTCTACTTTTTAAGTCCCTACAAAGTAGATATTTATCAAACCAGAAAAAACTTTAATAAAAAGCTATATTTCTAAATAGTTAAATTTTCTATATAGTTAATAATTTTGAGCAAATATAATGTATAAAATTGCAAGTAATGTAAAAGAATGAAGCAGGCCAAAAATACTTAGTTACTTCCTATAGTCAGTTTAAAAAAGTTTTTGATTCAAAGTTGTAATTTATAATTTAAGTTAAAAAATATGTGAAATGGATATTTGACAACATTAGAGAGTGAAATTCACATCTTAAAATATTAGTTACTACTTAATTCCCATATATAATATGAAATCTTCATTTTATTGACAGAAGTTGGAAATATGTTCTGAATGTGTTAATTTTCTATTGCTGCTCTAACAAATTACCAAAAATTCAGTGACTTAAATAATACTCATTTATCATCTCATATTTTTTAATGTCAGAAGTCCACATGATCTCAGGCATACATGCTGCAGAACATCTTAAACCAGTCCTAAACTAAGGTGTTGGAAGCTTGGGCTCTTACCTGGAGTACTTGAGAAACTTTTCCATGCTCATTCAATTTGTTGACACAACTCACTCTCCTGTGAATGTAAGATTTGTTGGCTTTTAGCTGGGATTCCTTCTCAGCTTCTAGGTGCTGTCTGCATTCCTTGTCTCATGTCACTTTTGATCTTCTTTCGTCAGCTTTATCTTTTTGCTTCAGTATCTCCAAATCCCTCTTCTACTACACCTCTATGGTTTTCTAGTCTGCCTTCAGCTAAGATGTGATTCTGCTTTTAAGGGCTCATCTGATAGCGTTGGGCCACCAGATAATTTTAGGTAATATCCCAAAAGTAATGCCAACTCTTAATTACATCTGAAAATATGCCTTTAGTCATGTAACATATTTAGGAATGTGACACTAGAAGACAGAGGTGAAGTTTTAGGGACAAAATTCTACCTACCACACTGGACAAGGCACTTTGTTGTGTTTTGTTTACTCCAAAATCTAGGTAGAAGTAGATAAAATACTAACTGAACCAATAAAGAATACCTTAGTTTAGGTATGAAAAATGAAAACAATTTTAATAATGCATATAGAAAAACTATTTCTCTTAATGACAAAATGCTAAATTCTAAAAATAAAGGGAAATAAATAAATGTTTTAAAGAGTCAAAATAATTATTATATTGAAAAGTATATAAAACTGTAAAATAAATAGAAATGTTAATAAATGATGACATTATTTACAAAGTAAATGAATTGTGAACAAGTAAGTAAGCAAAATTAGATAATTTATGTCTCTCTAAAATCTATGATGTGAATAGCAGGCATAATAGTAGAAAACACTTTTGAGGAAATACTGTAAAATATAGTGTTTTCTTCCAGCTCTGTAATATAATTGAGATAGTAAGCTGTAATATATTTAAAGTGTACCACATGATGATTAATACTATGTACTCATTGTGGAAACATTCTAACCATTGAGTTAATAGATATCCATTATCTCACATATTTCCCTTTGTTTTGTTTGTTTGCATGTATGTGTGTGTGTGTGTGTGTGTATGAGAACAGTTAAGTTCTATTCTCTCAGCAAATTGCAGTTACAAAACAAAAGCATAATGTAAAATATTTACCCTACAGTTTCCTTCTTAAAGTTTTACTGTTTCAGGTCTTAGGAATGGAATCGGGAGGGAGGTGGGAGGGGGGTTCTGGAAGGGGAACACATGTACACCCATGGCAGATTCATCCCAATGTATGGAAAAACCAACACAATATTGTAAAGTAAAAAGTCTTTATTGAATTTGTTACAATAAAAATAAAAAGAAATATATTAAAAAAAGTTTTACTGTTTCAGGTCTTAATATTAAGTTGGTGAGTTGACTTTAATATATGGTGTAAAAATAGGGGTTCAGCTTCATTATTTTGCATGTAGATGTCTAGCTTATTCAACCCTATTTATTGAAGAGGCTCTCATTCCCCATTCAGTATTCATGGCTCTCATGTCAAATATCGGTTTATCATATAAACATGGACTTATTTCCGGGATCTCTATTTTATTTCATTGATATGTATGCCTGTTTTTATGCCAATATTATACTGTTTTGATTACTGAAGTTTTGTAATATAGTTTATAATCATAAGTATAATGCCTCCGCTTTATTCTTTCTCAAGATTGCTCAGTTTGGGGTCTTTTGGTCTCATACAAAGTTTATGATTTTTTTTTTCCATTCCTGTGATTATTGCCACTGGAATTTTGATAGACATTGCAGTGACTCTGTTGATCACTTTGTGTAGTATACATATTTTAACAATATTAATTCTTTCAGTTCATGAGGACATAATATGCTTCCATTTATTTCTCTTCAGTTTCTTTCATCAGTTTTTTTCAGTTTTCAATGTATAGATCTATCACCTTCTTCATAAACTTATTTCTAGAATTTTATGACTTTTGATGCTTTGGTAACTTTTTTTAACTTCTCCTCCCTATAGTTTGTTGTTAGTGCATAGAACTGAAACTGAGTTTTGCATATTGATTTTGTATATATCCCACAGCTTTACTGACTTCATTTATTAGTTCTAACATATATTTTTGGTAGAGTGTTTAGGATTTTCTCTATATAATATCACACAATCTCCAGATAGACATCTTTACTTCCTTCTTTTCAGCTTGAATGCCTCTTTTCTTTTTTCCCTCCTTGCCTAATTGCTGTGGATAGGAACTTCAGAACTATGTTGAATGAAGGGATGAACATCTTCTTATGCTTGATCTTAAAGAAAAGACTTTCAGCTTTTCACTATTAAGAATAATATTAGCTGTGAGCTTTTCATTCGTGGCCTTTATTATGTTGAAATACATTCCCTCTGTTCCTGGCTTGTTGAGACTTTTATCTCAAGAATAGATGTTTGATATTCTCTAATGCTTTTACTGCATTTATTAAGATGATCTTAAGGTTTTTATCCTTATGTTAATGTGATGAGTTACATTTATAGATTTACAAATGTTGGAACATTTTTGAATGCAAAGAAAACCCCACTTGACCAAGAGATAGGATCATTTTAAATGTAATATTTAGTTGTTTTGCTAATATCTTGTTGAGGATTGCTGTATTTATTCTAATTGGGGATATTGTCCTATAATTTTCTTTTCTGTTAGTGTCCTTGTCTGACTTTCATAACAAGATAATGCTGGCCTTGTAAAATGAGTTTGAAATCTTCTTTTCTCTTCTATTTTCAGGAGAATTTAAGAAGTACTGGTATTACTACATTTTTTTTTTTAATATTTGGTTAAGTTTTTCTAGTGGAGCCATCTGGTCTTGGAATTTGTCTCTGTTGGGAGATTTTTATTACTATCTCAGTCTTATTACTATCAATTGTATGTTCAGCTTTTCTGTTTCTTCATGATTCATTCTTTGTAGGTTGTATATTTCTAGGAATTTATTCATTTCTTCTAGGTTACCCAATCTACTGACATATAATTTTTCATATGACATTTTTAGGATCCTTATTATTTCTGTGCATCAGCTGTAGTCTCTGCTATTTCATGTCTTATTTTGTTTAAGTCTTTTATTTCTGAGTTGAGCTAAAATTTTGTCAGTTTTGTGTATCTTCAATATTTTGTTGTCTCTATTTCATTTAATTCTCCTGTGATTTTTGTTATTTCTTTTCTGCTTTTAATTTGGGGCTTTGCTTGTTCTTATTTTTCTAATTCATTGTGGCATAAAGTTAGTTCATTTGAGTTTTTCATTTTTCCAATAATTATAAGCACTTATCTCTCTTTCCTCTTAGACCTGCTTTGCTGCATTCCATTAGTTTTGGTGTATTTCTTCCATATTCATTTGTTCCAAGATTTTTTAATTTCTTATTTGACTCATTAGTTGTTTAGGAGCATGCTGTTTGATCTCTATGTATTTGTGATTTTTCCAGTTTCTTTTTTATTTTCTGATTGATTTCTGGTTTCTTACAATTGTGATCAGAAGATATCCTTAATATGTTTTCTATCTGCTTAAAACATTAAGACTTATTTTGTGACTAAGGTATGATACTGAAAAATTCCATGTGGGCCTGAGAAGAATGTACATTTTGATGCTCTTGAATGAAATTTTCTATATGTCTCTGTTAGGTCTATCTGGCCAGACTTCAGTTTAAGTCCAGTATTTCCTTATTTTTTTTTTTTTCTTCTGACTATTCATTGATCTATTCATTGTTGATAGTATGATCTATTCATTGTTGATAGTATGGTGCTGAAATCCTCTACTATATTGTATTGTAAGCTGATTCTCCCTTCAGATCTGTTACATTCTCTTGAGGTGACCTCTTTATCATTATATAATGACCTCTTATCACTTTTTTGGCTAGAGGCTAATTTTTTTCTGTTATAAGTATATTAAATGTTAGTCACTCAGCTGTGTCTGGCTCTTTGCTATCCCTTGGTTGCCATATCTTTCTCAAGGGTATCTTCCTGATCCAGGGATCAAACCTGGATCTCTCACATTTCAGGCAGATTCTTTACTGTCCGAGCCACCAGGAAAGTGATATAAGTATAGTTACTCCTTTTTTATTTTTGTTTCTGTTTGCATGGACTGTCTTTTTCAATTCCTTCACTTTTAGTCATGTGTTTCCATAAAACTGAGGAGAATTTCTTGTAGGCAGTATTTATCACTGCATTAGGTGACTGCAGCCATGAAATTAAAAGACACTTACTCCTTGGGAGAAAAGTTATAACCAACCTAGACAGCATATTAAAAAGCAGAGATGTTACTTTGCCAACAAAGGTCCATCTAGTCAAGGCTATGTTTTGTCCAGTAGTCATGTATGGATGTGAGAGTTGGACTATAAAGAAAGCTGAGCACTGAAGAACTGATGCTTTTGAACTGTGGTGTTGGAGAAGACTCTTGAGAGTCCTTTGGATAGCATGGAAATCCAATCAGTCCATCCTAAAGGAAATCAGTCCTGAGTGTTCATTGGAAGGACTGATGTTGAAGCTGAAACTCCAATACTTTGGCCACCTGATGTGAAGTGCCAACTCATTGGAAAAGAGCCTGATACTGGGAAAGATTGAAGGCAGGAAGAGAAGGAGACAACAGAAGATGAGATGATTGGATGGCATAACTGACTCAATGGACATGAGTTTGAGAAACTCATGGAGTTGGGGACAGGGAGGCCTGGCGTGCTGCAGGTCCATAGGGTCACAAAGAGTTGGACAACTGAACTGAACTGAACTGATGTTTTATCTGTTCAGCAACTTTTTGTCTCTTGATTGGATAGTTTAGTTTATTTACATATAAAATAGTTATTAATAGGTTTTTACTTAGTGTTGTATCTGGGTGATTCAGGGACCTGACCCTTAGGTGGGTGGCTTAAAATTTTGGGCACAAGAGATGTGAACGTAAGTTCTTCCAGGGAAATACTGGCAACCTGATTTTACTGTTGGAGCAAGAGTGAGGGAGAAGGCAAGGAAAGTGCCCTTTGGCTATTCTAATCTCCAAAGAAGATCACAATCAATACTTAGAAGTGTGTAGATTAGGAGCAGGATTCTGAAGCAGTGGCTTATAAAGTATGCAGTCATATCCCTTTCACAAAAAGACAGGGAGATGGACATTTTTGCCTTCTCCCTCTGCCTTAATTCTTAGAGGGCTAGTCAGGGTAAGGGCTCATCTTCCCATTAAGAACTTCCTCTTTGTTTGATATATTCCTGAGAGACTCATGAATGCAAGCCTTGCTGTCTTTCCTTTCTGTATCTTACAAGCCAATCCCTCTTGTTGTGTCCTTAAAAGTTGGGGTGGTAGTTGTTCAGTTTAAACCTTAGTTCTTCAGAGAAAACCTGGGAGTTGACTTGGTTGTGTGGTGCTGTGTCAGGGTTGGGGTTTAAGGTTAGAGTGTGTCTCAACTTTTTCTATGATTTTTGATGGGGAAATTTTCTCAGTGCCTGAGGTAGAGGAGTCACTCACTAGTTTCTAGATTTCTCTCAGAGGGAATTTCTCCATGTGTAGCTGTACATTTAGTGTGTTTGTGGAAGAAGAGAAATTCAGCAACCTCTCATATTGCCATCTGGTTTCATGATATATGCAGTGTCAAAATTTAAAGAAAATAAAAGCATCTGGAAAGATGAATAAATTAATTGATATAATATATGTCTTACAGATGCTTTTACAACCATATCAGAAGGAATATGTTAAAAGCAAGATCCCCTGTGTTTAAGATCTTGTGTTTTTGGATCAAATGTTCATTCAAGTAACTCAGAAGAATAAACCTTAACAAACACACCACAGAAAACTTTATATTGAAAATCCAAAAATCAAGGAAATAAGATACAGTAGCTATTGGACATAAGGGAAGAAGGTATAATTCTCAGAGAGGAAAGCAAATTACTTACATATAAAATATAATTTGACAGCAGCTTCCTTATTAACTTGCAGGTAGTATAATCAAATAGTATTTTCAAACTAATCCTGATAATTAATGATCAACTTTGAATTTTATACATAAGATATCATTAAAGAGTGAATGCAAGATCTTGAAATTTCTGATAAAAAAAGAGAAATTTTTCTGTGCTATGAAAAAATAATCTATTAAAATATTACTAGCAAGTGTGAAAATAAACCAAAAAAAGGGAAGGAAAAAATATAATCACAGTGCTTCAGAAATTGACATGTTATTTCAGAAAATGTTCCCATCTATTGATAATATAAATTATAACTAATTTTTTCTCTGTTCAGTAAACTCACAAAATTAAAATTCTGAATAGTAAGGTGAAGAATTGGAAAGTTTTACTGAGTAATTAGGCAAGTTACATTTGGGATAGAAATAGAAATTTTGAACGGCTTGAAAGATTTTAATAAAGAAATTAAGCAAGAATGTAGATGTATTTATTTAGGCAGTATGTGTGGTAGGTAATATCTTCCTTCTCTCCCCAAGATGTCCATATCTTAATTGTAGAAGCCTTTGAATATGTTGCCTTACATGGCAAAAGGGAGCCTTTTAGATATGATTAAGAATATTGAGATGGGATGATACTTTTGAATTATATGGATGGGTCTAATGAAATCACAGGGGTCTTTATAGAGTAGAGAGGGAGGCAGGAGGGTGAGGAAAGGAGATGTGGCAATGAAACAGAGGTCAGAGAGAAAGAGAGATACATTAGAAGATGCGATGCTGCCACATTTAAAGATTAGAGAGGAAGGCGTGAGCCAATAAAGACAATTTTCCAGTTCTAGAAGCTGAGGAAAAGGCAAAGCATGGATTCCTTTCTAGATCTTCCAGAAGGAATAAAGCTCTGCTTAATTTTTGTCCCATTAGACCCATTCAGATTTCTGACCTACAGAGCCATAAGGTCATAAATTCATGTGTTTTAGGACATTAAGTGTGTAGTAATTGTTACAGCAGTGAGAGGAAACTAATGCAGCATAGCTCCCTATCCCCTAAAAATGAACTGTACATTGTGACTTCCTTCCAAAGGGCACATTATGGAAAGAGGTAAAAAGTGTTAAATCTATACAGGAGAAACCAGATAAACACTTCCTCAGCTTTGAGATCAAGCTTGACAGCATTGGTGATAAGGGATACTGATTGCTTTTATCTTTAGTATGATGTGGTGAGAATGACAGTTAACTTTTGTGGTCTTCCTCTCTCAAATACATGACTCCAATCAAATTGTGAAAGTGACTATCAGAAAATTTCAAATTGTAAGACATTCTACAAAATATCTGACTAGTACTCCTCAAGAGTCTCAAGGTCATCGAAAACAGAAGACTGAGGAACTGTCCCAGTAAAGTTAATATTAAAGAGACTGAACACATATATTCTTAATATGGTATCCTGGATTGGATCCTGGCAAAATTAGGTAAAAGAAAAAAAAAAAGTCTGGGGAAAGTACAGAGTTTAGGTAGTAGTAGAGTATCAGTGTTGATTCATTAGTTGTGACAAGTGTATCATGTTAATGTAAAGGAAACCTGGATGTGGGCTATATATGAACTTTCTGTATTATCTTTTCTACATATCTAAAATAAAAAGTTTCATATGCGTTCATACCTGGAGGAGGAAATGGAGACCCACTCCAGTATTCTTGTCTAAAAAATCCCATGGACAGAGGAGCCTGGCAGGCCATGGTCCATAGGGTCACAAAGAGTTAAACAGGAGTGAAGTGATTTAGCAAGCAGATCCATCCATGTTGCTGCAGATGTCATGATTTCATCCTTTGTAATCGCTGAGTAATATTCCATTGTACATATGTACTGCATCTTATTTATCTATTCATCTGTCTGTTGCTTCTCTGTCCTGGCTGTTGTAAATAGGGCTGCAGTGAACATTGGGACCCATGTATCTTTTCAAATTACAATTTTCTCTGAATATATGCCCAGGAATGACAGAGCTGAATCATACAGTAGCTCTATTTTTAGTTTTTTTAAAGAACCTCCATACTGTTCTCCATAGCTGCTGTACCAATTAACATTCCTGGTATAGAAGGGTTCCCTTTCTTTCATACACTCTCTGGCATTTATTGTTTATAGACATTTTGATGATGGCCATTCTGATAGGTATTAAGTGGTACCCTTCTAGCTTTGATTTGCTTTTCTCTAATAATTATTGATGTTGACATAGTGCCTGATGAACTATGGACACTGTACAGGAGACAGGGATCAAGACTATCCCCAAGAAAAAGAAATGCAGAAGGGCAAATTGGCTGTCTGAGGAGGGCTTACTAAGAGCTGTGAAAAGAAGAGAGGCAAAAAGCAAAGGAGAAAAGGAAAGATATAAGCATCTGAATGCAGAGTTCTAAAGAATAGCAAGAAGAGATAAGAAAGCCTTCCTCAATGAACAATGAAAAGAAATAGAGGAAAACAATAGAATGGGAAAGACTAGAGATCTATTCAAGAAAATCAGAGATACCTAGGGAACATTTCATGCAAAGATGGGCTCAATAAAGGACAGAAACGATATGGACCTAACAGAAGCAGAAGATATTAAGAAAAGGTGGCAAGAATACACAGAAGAAATGTACAAAAAAGATTTTCATGACCCTGATAATCACAATGGTGTGATCACTCACCTAGAGCCAGATATCCTGAAATGTGAAGTCAAGTGGGCCTTAGGAAGCATCACTATGAACAAAGCTAATAGAGGTGATAGAATTCCAATTGAGCTCTTTCAAATCCTAAAAGATGATACTGTGAAAGTGCTGCACTCAATATGTCAGCAAATTTGGAAAACTCAGCAGTGGCCACAGGACTAGAAAAGGTCAGTTTTTATTCCAATCCCAAAGAAAGGCAATGCCAAAGAATGCTCAGACTACCGCACAGCTGCACTCATCTCACATGCTAGCAAAGTAATGCTCAAAATTCTCCAAGCCAGGCTTCAGCAATACGTGAACCGTGAACTTCCATATATTCAAGCTGGTATTAGAAAAGACAGAGGAACTGGAGATCAACTTGCCAACATCCACTGGATCATCGAAAAAGCAAGAGAGTACCAGAGAAACATCTATTTTTGCTTTATTGACTATGCCAAAGCCAAAGTGTGGATCACAATGAACTGTGGCAAATTCTGAAAGAGATGGGAATACCAGACCACCTGACCTGCCTCTTGAGAAAACTGTATCCAGGTCAGGAACCAACAATTAGAATTGGACGTGGAACAACAGACTGGTTCCAAATAGGAAAAGGAGTATGTCAAGGCTGTATAATACATCATGAGAAACGCTGGGCTGGAAGAAGCACAAGCTGGAATCAAGATTGCTGGGAAAAATATCAATAACCTCAGATATGCAGACGATGCCACACTTAACGGCAGAAAGCACAGAAGAACTAAAGAGCCTCTTGATGAAAGTGAAAGAAGAAAGTGAAAAAGTTGGGTTAAAAGTCAACATTCAGAAAACTAAGAATTCATGGCATCCGGTCCCATCACTTCATGGCAAATGGATGGGGAAACAGTGGCTGCCTTTATTTTGGGGGGCTCCAAAATCACTGCAGATGGTGATTACAGCCATGAAATTAAAAGACACTTACTCCTTAGAAGGAAAGTTTTGACCAACCTAGATAGCATATTAAAAAGCAGAGACATTACTTTGTCAACAAAGGTCTTTCTAGTCAAGGCTATGGTTTTTCCAATAGTCATGTATGGATGTGAGAGTTGGACTATAAAGAAAACTGAGCACCAAAGAATTGATGCTTTTGAACTGTGGTGTTGGAGAAGACTCTTCAGAGTCCGTTGGATGCTAGGAGATCCAACCAGTCCATCCTAAAGGAGTTCAGTCCTAGGTGTTCATTGGAAGAACCGATTTTGAAGCTGAAACTGCAGTACTTTGGCCACCTGATGCAAGGAGCTGACTCATTGGAAAAGACCCTGATGCTGGGAAAGATTGAAGGCAGGAAGAGACGGGGGTGACTGAGGTTGAGATGATTGCAGGACATCACCGACTCAATGGACATAAGTTTGGGTGAACCCTGGGAGTTGATGATAGACAGGGAGAGCTGGCGTGCTGCAGTTCATAGGGTCACAGAGTCAGACACGACTGAGCAACTGAACTGAACTGAACTGAATATTTTTTAATGTGCCTCTTGACCATTGTATGTCTTCTATGGAGAAATGTCTATTTAGGTCTTCTGCCTATTTTTTATTTTTAAAATTTATTTATATTGACCCACATGAATTGTTTGTATATTTTGAAGATTAACCCCTTATTGGTCACACCGTTTGCAAATATTTTCTCCCATTTTGTGGGTTGTTTTTTTTTTTCATTTTGTTTATGGTTTCCTTTGCTCTGCAAAAGCTTTTTGAGTTTAATTAGATCCTATTTAGTTTTTATGTTTTGAATTTCATTATCCCAGGAGATGGATTGAGAAAGATACCGCTCTGGTTTTTGTCAAAGCGTGTTCTGCCTATGGTTTCCTCTAAGAGTTTTATTGTACCTAGTCTTCCATTTAGGTCTTTTTGTCTATTTTGAGTTTATTTTTGTATATAATGTTAGAGGAAATGAACATATTTATAAAACAGAAAGAAACTCACAGGAATAGTAAATAACCTTTGGTTACCAAAGGTAAATTTGTAAGGGAGGGATATATTGGGAGTTCTGGATTGACCTACACACACTGTACATGTACTGTGTGCTCAGTTGCTTAAGTCATATATGGCTCTTTTTAAGCGGATCAGGTTTCTCTGTCCATGGGATCCTCCAGGTAAGAATACTGGAGTGGGTTGCCACGCCCTCCTGTAGGGGATCTTCCCAACCCAGGAATCAAACCCACATCTGCTTTTCCTGCATTGCAGGCTGATTCTTTACCACAGAGCCACCAGGGAAGCCCCGTATACACAATGCTGTATTTAAAATAGACAAACAGGGACCTACTTTCTAGCACAGGGAACTCAGCTCAATATTCTGTAACAACCTAAATGGGAAAAAAAAATGAAATAGATATATGTGTATGGTATAACTCTGCTGTGCTCCTGAAATTAATACAATCTTCTAAATCAGCTATGCCTGCGTACATGTGCTAATTCGCTTCAGTCTTGTCTGACTCTTTGTGACTCCATGGACTATAACCCTCCAGGTTCCTTTAACCAGGCAAGAATACTAGAATGGGATGCCGTTTCCTCCTCCAAGGGATCTTCCCAACCCAAGGATCAAACCTGTTTGTCTCCTCCATTAGCAGGCAGACACTTTACCACTAGTGCCACCTGGGAAGCTGAGATCAGCTATAGTCCAATATAAAACATTTTTTCTAAATAAGAAAATAAATAAAAGAAACATATGTACACTTGAAGTTACAACTCCAGTATTTTAATTATTAACATAATAATATACAATAGGTTAGATAAAACAAAGGGATAGATGGGAAAACTGAAGATTAAAAAAATATTGAAGACATTCCAAATTTTAAAATGTAAGCAAAATTAAACCATGGTGTCTGGCAATATAATATTGGGTGATAAAATTAAAGTCAAGGAAGTAATTCTTATAAAAGTCAAGTAGTGATTTAGGAAAAAACATTTAAGACAGTTTAGATGGCAGGCTTTCTAAAGTGACTGACATGATTCTGTTTACTGATCTGGGTGATGTTCTTTTGATAGCTCATTAAGCTATATATGTATTTGTTGGTATTTTCTATAACTGTGTTTCATAATAAAAAGGTTAAAAATAATATACAGCAGGTTAAATACTGATTTTATGTTTGTAGTTAATTATGAGAGTGATAGACATTACTTTAAGTCCATATATAAAATTTAAAAACTATATGTAGAAAAAAATGGTAGATATAAAGTGGAACAGCACACACATGTAAATCAGAACTTACTTATTTGTATTTGTAAGCAACATAAAATTTAAAAATATGAATAGAATGCTGACCAATTAAGATGAGAAAACAACCAAACCTCCAAATCATTTAGCTTAGCCATGTAGTAATGTTATGTGAAAACACAGTGAAATAAAACAATAAGCACTTTGTTTCTCAGATGTGAATTAGCTGGAGATGAGCTGATTCAGACTAGACTTGGTTTGGCAGCTCTTCTACAAGCTACAATAACAGCTGGGCTTGTATTCTGCAGATGAGTATACAGATTCTAGTTTTTCTCCACATGTGATCATTTTATTATAATTGCAACAGCTATCTGGGCGAAGTCTCACTCATGAAGATGGCAAAGGAGTAAAGGGCAAGCTGAATTATACAAGCTCCTATTTACACAATATTTGGTAGCACCACATAGTTTAAAGCCAGTCAAGTGAGTAAAGAGTCAGGAAAGTTCACTGTGCCCCTATGGGAGGACCTGCAAAGTTACAAAGCCATGGGAAGGCCACTTAATTGGGAGCCTCTGTCTAAGTCCATTGGTGGCTTAGTGGTAAAGAATCCACCTGCCATTGCAGGAGACAGAGGGGACACAGGTTCAATCCCTGGGTCAGGGAGATCCCCTGCAGTAGAAATGGCAACTCACTCCAGTATTCTTGCCTAGAAAATCCTATCAATAGAGAAGCCTGGCAGGCTACAGTCCATAGACTGACAAAGAATCAAGCACTACTGAGTGACTGGGCATGCAAGCATCTAAATCCATAGACTGATGAGTTTATACCAGAGGTAAAGGTGTTTAGAAAACCACAGTTAACAAACAGGATCTAATGGGATCTATAAAACTCTCCAACAACAAATATAAATAGTGCATTGTTTTTGAAATTTGCAAAGATATTTTGCGAAGTGCATCATTAATTAAAACATATAGAACTTAAGTGTTAAATGATCAGAAACTTACAGGCCATATTCACAAATCAAAAATAAATTAAAGAACAATAAACAGAAACTTCAAAACCCACAAGGAGAGAGCTTTAAGAAATTAAAAGCTGATTTTCTTAAAATCCAACAAAAGATACATACTGCTAGTAGAACTTATAAAGATAAAAAGTACAAAATGTTAAGAAATAAAAGAAGCAAAAACTATAGTAATATATATTTTATAAATTAGATTAAACTGAATTACTTTATTCCATTGAAAATCTAAATCTAAGCAAAATTAATTTTTTTTCTGGACACATGAAAATTACCAAAAATAGATCTGAAAAGATATAGAAAATATGAGTAATAAATAAAAACACTATTAAAAAGAAATCTGTGTCCTCATCATTTAACTGAGGATAATACAATTACCAACTTACCAACCATGGTAATATTGAAGATGGAAGAGGACAATTCAAATTCACATAAACTATTTACACACTATTGGCACAGAGATGCCTTTTTCTTTTGGTTTTATGTCTTAACGTCATCTTACTATTCATTGACATACTGAAGTAGGCCCTGGACATTTTGCATTTTAAAAGCCTTCTTTTTCTTTTTTCCTGAGTCTTTCCTTCCCAGGCCAAGGTCAGGCTAAAGAGATTCTTTTGTGGGTTTTTTTTTTTTTTTTTTTGGATGAGGTTCTTTAAATCTCAAACCTCTAGGCCTAATATTCCAACCCAATCTAGCAATGTCCATAGAGTTAACCATATTATTTTTTGGAGCTAGATCAAAATAATATCCCTTGGTTTCTTTTTCATTTGTCCCTATACATATTTTTATAGGGCTTCTCTGATAACTCAGTTGGTAAAGAATCCGCCTGCAATACAGGAGACCCCGGTTCAAGTCCTGGGTCGGGAAGATCTGCTGGAGAAGGGAAAGGCTACTCCAGTATTCTTGGCCTTGTCTTGTGGCTCACCTGGTAAAGAACCTGCCTGCAATGCAGGAGACATGGATTCGATCTCTGAGTTGGGAAGATCCCCTGGAGAAGAAGACTCTGGTATTCTGGCCTAGAGGATTCCATGGACTGTATAGTCCATAGGGTTGCAAAAGAGTGTAACACGACTGAGAGACTTTCACTTTCTATACATACTTTATCTACTCCAGGAAATGAGTGCTCAGTGTAACACTGGTGTACAACTTAAAGATTCATCATTTCCATGGCTGCAACATGCCACAGAATTTCATGAAATATAGTGGCATTAATATATTAGTATGAGCACATACTTGACCAGAGCATTTAGGCTGGAGTATGATAAAGGAATTGTTCAGTTCAGAGAGTTAGAAGATAGAATGAAATGCTGCTGTCTGAATGCTCCCTACTATATATTTTGTTTTAAAAAATTGTTAACATTGTGCATTTGCTTAGGAGGCAGTCAATAACACATAACTCTGTATGAGAAAGTTAAATGTGTGATGCTTTTTTAAAAAACAGTACAAGCATATGTAAACCCATGGTGATATCATGACAATGTATGGCAAAAACAATAATAAAAAAAAAAACAGTACAGAAAATGTGAAACAATAGTAGTCATATGTGAAGCACGTTTACATAATATTTGTAGAATACAATTATATTTAAGATAATCTGTTTGATTCTCTAAGTGTATACTTAGTACATGTTTGCTTTCTTTACTCTAGACTCATTAGTAATTCAGTATTCAATAGAAATAAGGACCCTCCTCCAACAGGAATATAAATAATGATGTCATGCTAGAAGTTGATGAATCGTACAGGTATGAGTTTGCTTCTTCACAACTCTACTTAATAGAATGAAACAAATAGTATCTTCTCAAAAGCTTACTCTCCATTGGCTGATTAATTAAGAACTGATAGTTTTAATATTTATGGTTACATTTGGATTTATTAATTTATTAGCAGTTTTACTTATTGGTACAATCATTTTAGAAAGAAAAAGGTCAATCTGATCATATGTTGAAGTCCCTGGAGTATTGCAGTCATATTACACTTTATTTTTGCATGCCTAATTGCCATATCTATTATACAGAGCTGTACTCTCAACTCAATATGGTAAATGTCCATGAAGCAAACCAGGCTTAAGTCCTTCTTATCCTTACCTAGGGATGAGACTAATCTATTTGGTTTTAAAATCACATTATATGAGTAGCCATTTTAATGAAGTTAACCATTTGATTCCATCCACTTCCTGCTTTAGTTTAAAGCTGTAACTAGTAGGGACTTTGATTGAGGCATCTAAAATGTGCTTTGCTGATTAAGCAAAGCTAAGTTAAAAAGCATTTGACAGATAAAACACATTAAGTAGAAATATACTTCCTAAGAAAGAAGAATAAGTGTGGCTAAACTACAGTGAAGGAAGGTTTTTGAAAGTTACCCTTGGCAGCTCTAACAAAACGTTTTTTAGTTATAATACAAATACACTGTCAGGTATACTTGACTCATATTATTCTATGATCATTTTTATCACTGTATTTTTACTAAGCATATCTATGAGTAGCAGGCAATTTGTCTCTTCAGTATCATATAAATATGTCATTTTGATCTTGGGAAATGGGACAAAAAGCCTTAGAAGACTTTTGGGTCAGGTAGTATAAACTCTTTAATTCATGTTATCACACTTCCCACAGAAAAGATAGGAAGTTCAAAATCTTGAACCAGAATTTTCAAACATGAAGAATAAGTATATAGGACTTGTTGGCATGTATAGTGAACATTTATTGAATTATCATTTACTGTTGGAAAACAACAATCCAAAGAGCAGATGTGCTAGACAGTTCTGATGCTATTTCCGATCAGTTTTCTTAGTAACATTACGTGCCATTTTATTTGAATCAAGAAAGGTCCAATGAGCCAGCACACAAATTTATATTACTGTCTCTACATTTAGCATCTGCAAAGCATGGAACTGTAAAAGACAATTTATGTACCACTACCAGTGGTAAAAAGAGCATATAGCAGTGGCTGTTCAAGCACATTTTTGTAGTTGTTCAGTCGCCAAGTCGTGTCCTATTCTTTGCGGCCCAGTAGACTACAGCATCCCAGGCCTCCTTGTCCCTCACCATCTCCTGAAGTTTGCCCAAGTTCAGACATAGGTATACTGATATTTAATGACAAACTTTTTCCCCAATATGGGTATATAATGAAACTATCAAATTATGTATAATAGCATACTATTCATTGTTCTTTGGGTAATACAGCTAAAATACTGTTAATTATTCTTAACATCTGCAAAAGGAAAAAAAAGACACTCACTTTAAACTACTGATAAGAATGCATCTATTGTCCCTGTGTTACTAACATGATATACTGACATTCTAAAACAATCTGTTTCTACCAAACGTATTTTTCAGTGTTTAGTAAGTAATGTGTAATTGGTTTTTCAGATTTAACAATGTCAAGCACCAAATTTCTCAGTTACTTGTTAAATATTGTACTTCAAATAAGAGACATTATTTCCTGTTGTAAAGATAATTTTGAAGCAAGATAGGCAAGAAACATATACAAAAGCATTGTTTGTCTAAAAACAACAGATGTTAGATATTTCTTATTTCCTGAATGAATGATTTCTAGTATTGAGAGTCATTTTTGAATCATATTTTGTGTGTTTCACAAAATCATGTCAGAAGTCCATAATTAGGTGTCTGATCATAGAGTCAGTTGGTTTTCTATTCACAATCTCGGGATCTATAAATATACATTTGTTATGCCCTGTTTTTCAGTTGTGTAAATTCATGGTTGAAATGCAATTATAGAGTTGTTAGATCTCAGCATAGAAAACTAAGAGCTGGATACCAGACAAGGAAATATTTCAGTGTCCCATTTAAGTTCAGCTGCTGTAAGAAGTGGCCTTGGACAATGCTCCAGTGAATATTGTAATCACATGAGATGACAGATGTAATGCTACAGTATATCAGAGGAGGAATGAGTTAGTTCAGTAAGCTTTTAAAGAATGGTAAAGAGTATATTACAAGCACTGGAGATAATTTTCATATAGAGCCCTATAAAAGATTATTTTTTTGATAAGTATAATAAATGTTTGTTGTTTTCAGCCACCAATTTTTATCAGTTGTCTTGATAAGTGCATCACCATGCTTCTTGGACAAGATTAAATTCAGCTGCTTTTAAAATGCAAGCTATGATCCTTTATGTTCATTTCATTCAATGTAGTTTTATTCATTTCAACATTTTCTTGTCATAAAATGCCAATAAAGCCTTTCTATTCACGATTTATTGAATGAATACAGAAAAGTTGCATGATCAAGTAATAGAACTGTAAATATCCTTGTGTTATTCATTCCATCTTCCCATGGTTCTAGACTCTAAAGTCTATAAAATATTCTCAATAGATAGTGATCTGCCTAGCTTTTAAGGAGAAATAGTGTTGGAAATTCTGCTATCTGCTTATGCCATAAAATTGACTATTTATTTTTTTTAACTGACATGACTTCTTCATTGTTAGATAGAAATTCTGTTTTCTCACGATGCTTTTTCAGAGTTTGAATTTTTCCAATTTAATGTTATTTGCTTCAAATTCTTTAAGCACTGCATCTGTATTTGTGTAGAGTTCTTAACCATTGAACTTTTATTTATTTATGTATTCATCTCCTTTTCAAAATTGTAAGCCTTTCAAAGGTAGCATCCATGGTCTCATTTATTATGTTACACTCATGACTGCCTTACAGCATCTTGAGAAATGTTAAAGGAAGAAGGAGGGACATTTTCTTACACACTTATGAATATATGGAAATCTTTCTACATTCAGATTCATGCTGTGAAAACATTTGACTTCAGAGGAGATGCACAATATTATCACAATTGTACACAGGGTAATAATCCCTTACATGTGTGTGTATGTGTCTCTGTGCTTCATCGCTCAGTCATGTCTGATTTTTTGCGACCCCATGGACTGTAGTCCACCATATTCTTCTGTCCATGAGGATTTTCCAGACAAGAATACTGGAGTGGTTTGCCATTAATCCCTTATAGAGAAAAAGAACAGTCATTATTTTCCAATACAGTTAAATATTGCTTTGCCTTTTACATTTAGTCTATACTTACCTTATTTCAAAGATATTTGTGGGAAAAAATAAGTCAGAGTATAGTCAATTTGAAAAATAATACTACCCATGTTTGGCTGAGTATAGAAAAACTCTAAAAAATAAGTATCTTCTTTTGCATAAATAGTAATATTTCTAAGGACAGATACTGGAATGAGGTCATTTAGCACTTTTCTCATTTTCTTATGTATTTAGATTGATTTATAATGGAGAACTCTGTACTCTTGAGCTGAATCTCACTTTAGAGAGCAAAAGTAATTATGCTTCTACATATTTTAGCAGATGAAGCAGGTTATTTTATTCTTTTCTCTTAAGCTAAAAAAGTTGAACCACTATAATATAATGAATACTTTTATTCAAGGCTATTTAAAAGATCCTCTCAGTATATAAAAAGGGAATTACCAATGCAGACAAGTTTCTGGAAAATTCTATTTAGAGAGAGGATAGCACCTGTTTCTCATTTCTCTGTAGTCACAATAACAAAAGCATAGCTAAAAGAGATGTAGACTTTATTGTAAGAAATGTATCCACTAGAATGGAATAAAATGAAAGAAGTCAGTTTGTGCAAATGTGAATGAGGTCTAGAAGAATAGATACCAACCAATCTGTGCTTCATAAAAAAATAAATGTTTCTGAAAAAAATGAAAAAGAAATTAGATTCTGAAGCCACAAATTTTTATTGCCAAGCAGGACTGCTTTACAGAAGCCTGCATCTGTTATAAACAGACCAGACGGATATACACAAAAATAGAAAGCTTCAAAGAAAGGGTGTGATTCACATGCCTTGCTTTAATAGCAATATCAAGCTTTCTTTTGAAGTAGATTGGTCTTCGAAGCAGGTGTCCTAAAGGTGCCATCATACTGCTGAAAGTCAGCCAGTGCTTGAAAGCTTGCCAGCTTGAAGGCCATTAATTGACAAGCCCTGACAGTCCAGCATCACAGGGAAGGAAATTACACAAAGAGGTGAGCCTCAATTACTCGCACCTCACCCAGAGAAACAGCAGAGGGAGCTGCCAATCTTTTCAAAATCAAAGTATATGACATGTGCAGCTTCAAAATGATGGACCTCTAAATAAGAATTTAACTTGGCAGAAATCACTATAGTGTCTTTAATTACCTTCTAGCAGTTTGATTTTATGTAATTTCCTCAAAATTCCAATCTGGAATTAATTTGGATAGAAAATAAGAACAGAAATATATATATATATATATAGCTTCTTGCTGATAGTTGCTGGTTTCTAAAATTTGTGTGGTGGCCAAAATGATGTGACACTGTGGTTCTCTGATCAGGGCAAGAGGTAGAGATAAGCTCATTCTAATCACAGATCTTTGCAGGGATATTCAAATCCCTTCTTATCTATACGGATTATCTTGTGTGTCCAAATATGTTTAAATTTCTCCTTGTCCCTTTCTAAGAATCTACCTGAAGAGTACAGCAAGATTTGAAAATGGGCCCACTGAGACTTTGTGAAGATTCTGTTACAGATTTTTTTTAAAAAGTACAAAATGATTACACAGCACCAGAAATACTTATTGTGTGAGCTGTGACTTGACACAGGATGCCCCTCCTTTCTGTCTCTTCACTTGACTGCTAATTGCCTCAGGCAATCCCTTTGAAAATACAACAGAGTGATTAACTACAGAACTGCAGAATACCTAACAATGCTAAACAGTCAGAGAGCCTCGTAAGGATTAAAAACTGGTTATTAGGAAATATATTCTGTCTACTACAGAAACAGTTGGGGCTTCCCAGGTGGTGCTAGTGGTAAAGAACCCATCTGCCAACGCAGGAGACATAAGAGAAGTGGGTTTGATCCCTGGATGGGGAAGATCCTCTGGAGGAGGGCATGGCAACCCACGCCAGTATTCTTGCCTGGAGAATCCCATGGATAGAAGAGCATGGCCCGCTACAGTCCACAGGGTAGCAGAGTCAGACACAACTGAATTGATGCAGCATGAATGCACAGAAACAGTTAAACTTGGTGCCTTGACATAAAGGAGTGTCTCACTGCGTTTACTGAGTAAGAGAGGATCCTTGTAGACAGTGGCCTCATTGCTTTGAATTATGTTATATACATAGTTGCAAACTTAACAGGCATACCTGAGAAAGATATTTGGAAAAATGGTCATTTCTACTTCCCAAGACCAGTGTCTTGGATTTTGTTTAAAAAATGCAGTCTCTCTCTTCTCTGCTGTATTGCAGTAGGAACAGGAAAGGTAAAGACATGAGATTATTTACATTTACATTCACATATGTATAAAAGAGAATACTTAATAATCCCTTTAAAGATGTCAAAATCTGAAAGCCCGCTTTGGAGGTATTTAATCAAGAGGTGCACCTACTAGTCTGCACATGTGGTAGATGCTCCTGCAACACCTGGCATAATGGAGACAAATAAATATTCTTTATTCATAGATTTCAAGGTAATTTGTTTTTTCAACTTCTATACTATTTATAATAAAGTAACTTCAAACTTAATTATGTTCAAGTCATAATTTAAGATTTGTTATTTTTCAAATGAAGCTTACCTGCAAAGCATTTTGGGACATGGGACATTGTAAAATCATAGTTTATGATTAAATGTACTTTAATAACTCTGTTGCAAGTAGTATATTTTTAACTTTATATTTTGAATTGAATTTGGATTTAAAGTCAAAAGATAGGACAGAGGTTATCTATATCCCTTTCACCCAGATTCTCCTAATATTAACATTTACATAACGATAGTGCCTTTACCAAATCTGAAATATTAACATTGATGCAGTGCTATTAATTAACTAAACTACAGACCTCAAGTATATGAGTTTTGAAATACATGCATATATTTCCCCATTTTTTCCTGTTTCTCTTCTGGGACACAGTTTAGGATATCATGTCGCCTTTAGTTGTCATATCACCCTAGGCTTCTCTCATCTAACAGTTTCTCAGTCTTTAAATTTTGTGAATCTGACATTTTGGAAAATTGATGCTAAGTTATTTTGATGAATATAGGTATTTTTTCATGATTACAATGAGATTACAAGTCATAAGAAAGAATAAACTGATATTATGTGTCTTTCTCTCATATCAAGGAATGAATATCAAAATGACTCCTTACTGGTGATATTAACTTTGATCATTTGGGTGAGGTAGCATCTGCCAGGTTTCCCTATAGTTAACTTACTATTTTTTTTCCATTTTCATATTTTATAAATTAGACATGAGTCTCTAAATCTAGGTATGCTCAAGGAAAGAGGAATGAATTTCTGTCTATTGGAGAGAGAAGTATCATGGAATTTGTGAACATACATTAAAATCACTAAGGTAGTTATTAAGTATTTGAAATATTTTAAGGCTATGCAAATATTTTGTTTCTTTAGAGTGTGTGTGCATTTCTTAATTGCATTTCTATAGTTGTGTCACTTTTTTATGCAATCTAACAATCTCTACCTTTCACATAGATTATCTATTACTACTTTTTCACTTAAAATGATATGTTTATGCTTAAATTTAGCACATTTCTGGACTTATATTCTTTAGGATGGACTGATTGCGTCTCCTAGCTGTCCAAGGGACTCTTAAGAGTCTTCTCCACACCACAGTTCAAAAGGATAAATTCTTTGGTGCTCAGCTTTCTTTATAGTCCAACTCTCAGGTCCATACAAGACTACTGGAAAAACCATAGCTTTGGCTAGATGGAACTTTATTGCCAAAGTAATGTCTCTGCTTTTTAATATGCTGTCTATGTTGGTTATAGCTTTTCTTTTAAGGAGCAAGCATGTTTTAATTTCATGGCTGCAGTCACACCATCTGCAGTGATTTTGGAGCCCCCCAAAAATAAGTCTGCAATGATCTCCTTGCAGTCTAAGGGACTCTGAAGAGTCTTCTCCAACACCACAGTTCAAAAGCATCAGCTCTTTTGCACTCAGCTTTCTTTATGGTCCAACTCTCGCACTGATACATGACCATTGGAAAAACCATAGCTTTGACTCAAAATGTAATCATAAAAATAATTCAGTAGAAATTAGACAAAAAGAAAAATTGTAAAAATTAGAACAAATGAAAAACAAGTAGAAATGTACTGAAACTCCAGTACTTTGCCCACCTCATGCAAAGAGCTGACTCATTTGAAAAGACCCTGATGCTGGGAAAGATTGAAAGCAGGAGGAGAAGGAGATGACGGAGGATGAGATGGTTGGATGGCATCCCTGACTCAATGGGCATAAGTTTTAGCAAGCTCTGGGAGATGGTGAAGAACAGGGAAGCCTGGTGTGCTATAGTCCATGGGGTCACAAAGTGTTGGACATGACTGAGTGACTGAACAAAACAACAGCAAATAAGTGGCAATATAAAGGCTTCAAAATAACATGATTTCTTTTTTCCCTTCCTATTCTTTGGGTTACTGATGGTGTCCATTTTCCTTTTGAATATATTTTAGGCCTTATTTCATATTTAGTCAACTATGTTTTAAAAAGTTGTTTATATCATGTTGTACACCTTAACTTTACACTATGTTGTATGTCAATTTATATCTCAAATAAATTGGAAAAAAAATCAGTGATTTTCAAAGGTGAGAAGGAATAAATGAATACGCAGAATATAGAGGAATTTGAGGACAGTAAAAATACAACGAATTTGAGGACAGTAAAAATACAACAGTATTAATACAACGTTGGATATATATCATTATACATTTGTCCAAAACCGTAGAAATGGGTCAAAATAGATTCATCTTTGTTAAAGATGATGATGAGTGATCATTATGATGGGTGCTATTAATAATGCAGGATGTCATGCATGTTTGGAGGCAGGGTAACATATGAGAAATCTCAGTCTTCCTGTCAGTTTTGTTGTAAACCTAAAACTGATGCCAAAAAATAGTCTTAAAAGTATTTTGAAAATGATTTATATAAAATTACAATGTATTTTGTGTTTTACTCATGTATTTATCATTTACAATGCTTTTTATTCCTTTCCTTTATTTATTATTTCTGATAGGTATATGTAGTTTCGAATATCCATCTGGTATCATTTACCTTGTGTCTGAATGTCTGAGAGACTTCCTTTGACATTTCTTCTAGTGTGGCTCTGTCCCAGATTAATTATTTTAATGTTGTATCTACAAAATATTTTACTGTACCTTTGTTTTTGATAGATATTTTTCCTAAACATCCATTTCTAGGATAGCATTATGTTTCATACATTAAAGAGAGCTTTGCTGTCTCTTCCCTTGGCAGTGTTTCAAAAGAGAAATGTGCTGCCTTATTTTTTTTCCTTTTTCCTACAAAATATGTCTTCTTTCTCTGGCTGCTTTTAAGATTTTCTCTTTCATAGCAGTTTTAATCAATTAGATTAAAATACATCTTGGTATAATTTCTTTACTATTCTTATGCTTATGTTCTTTGCATCTCGAAAACTTTTAGTCATTATCTTGTCAAGAGTTTTTCTTTCCCTCCTCTCCAATTTGAGAACTTCTGTTATACCTACATTAGATTGAGTTGTTTCACTATGATTGTATATGTATGTGTACTTTATTATATAAATTTCCATATACCTAATAAATAATATATATAAAGATAATTTATTTTCTCCTTGTTCTGGATTGCTTATAATTCTGTGATTTCAAGCTCTGTTATCTTTTATTTTATAATATTTAGTCTGCTATTAATATATATTGTATCGAAGTATAGTTGACATATAGTATTTCAGCTGCACAGCACGGTGATTCAGTTATACAAATACACATATGTTACTTTTGAAATTATTTTCCATCATAGTTTAATGCAAGATATTGACCATAGTTCTCTATGCTATACAGTAAACCTCTGTTGCTTGTTACATATCTATTTTTAATAAGAAATCTAGCATTCTATTCATACTAAGTCAAATAAGTACAATCAAAATGTCATAATTTTTGTACTTAGGCAAACATTCATAAGCTTTCAAAAATATATATATATTATACATATTATATATATATATATATACAAAAGCTTTTTTTTTAAAACTATACTTGATAAAGACTTGAGAAAGAACATCAAAAAAAGAGATGGAAAAATTGGAGAGCATAAACTAAATGAAATGGGAGCACTGAATATGAAATAGAAAAAGTGAAATAAGCTAGATAAAATATCACCATAATATAGTCCAATTGTTTTTAAACATGACTACTCATTAGAAATACTACATCAACAACCTCAGATATGCAGATGATAGCACTCATAATGGCAGAAAGCGAAGAGGAACTAAAGAGCTTCTACATGAGGGTGAAGGAGGAGAGTGAAAGAGTCGGCTTAAGACTAAATATTAAATTAAGATCATGGCATCCAGCCCCGTTACTGCATGGCAGATAGAAGGGGGAAAGGTGGAAGTAGTGACTGATTTCCTCTTCTTGGGCTCCAAAATCACTGCGGACAGTGACTGCAGCCATGAAATCAGAAGGGAATTGCTTCTTGGCTGGAAAGCAATGACAAACCTAGACAGTGTAGTGAAAAGCAGAGACATTGCTCTGCCAGCAAAGGTCCATATAGTCAAAGCTATGGCCTTTCCAGTGGTCATTTGCAGTTGTGAGAGCTGGACTGTAAAGAAGGCAGCACCAAAGAACTGATGCCTTTAAACTGTGGTGCTGTAGAAAAGTGCTTCTGAAAGTCTTTTGGACAGCAAGATCAAACCAGTCAATCTTAAGGGAGATCAACCCTGAATATTCACTGGAAGGACTGATGCTGAAGCAGAAGCGCCATTATTTTGGTCTCTGAAGCAAGCATACAACTCATTGGAAAAGTCCCTGATCTTGGAAAAGATTGAGGGCAGAAGAAGAGGGCGTCAGAGGATGAGATGGCTGGACCTCATTACCAATGCAGTGAACGTGACCTTGGGCAAACTCAAGGAGATGGTGAGGGACAAGGAGGCTTGGAGTGCTGTAGTCAATGAGGTCACAAAGTGACAGACACAACTGGGAGACCGAACTACAACAGCAACAACATGCACTAGAAATATATCTGCAGCACTGGAGAAAAAAACAATACCTGAGCATTTGTGTTTTTCAAAAAATTTCAAGGCAATTCTGATATGGGTCTGGATTTTAAAAAGTGATTACAGGTTTTTCTATTAGATGCTAGTTTTGGTGATATAGAGTTCTATTATTTTTCTTTTGATCAAACATGATGCAATGGTATTGAATAATAGTTACATAATCACAATAGTAAAAGATGTTTATCAGTTTTCACAATCAATAGCCAGACAAATAAAAGATAATTATAAGTGCAAGTCAAAATAATTAATACAATCAATCAACGTAACACACCACATTAACAAATTGAAAAGTAAAAATCACATGATTATCTCAATAGATGCAGAGAAAGCCTTTGACAAAATTCAACATCCATTTATGATAAAAACCCTCCAAAAAGCAGGAATAGAAGGAACATACCTCAACATAATAAAAGCCATATATGACAAACCCACAGCAAACATTATCCTCAATGGTGAAAAACTGAAAGCATTTCCCCCAAAGTCAGGAACAAGTCAAGGGTGCCCACTCTCACCACTACTATTCAACATAGTTTTGGAAGTCTTGGCCACAGCAATCAGAGCAGAAAAAGAAATAAAAGGAATCCAGATTGGAAAAGAAGAAGTAAAACTCTCACTGTTTGCAGACGACATGATCCTCTACAGAGAAAACCCTAAAGACTCTATCAGAAAATTACTAGAGCTAATCAGTGAATATACTAAAGTTGCAGGATATAAAATCAACACACAGAAAT
>ML661341.1:584939-694233 GCA_007570785.1 Antilocapra americana
GTATATATACTGTTAATCAGCTATAATAAAGTGGCAGTAGTGAGAAGTTCTTTGAAGTTTCCCTCTGCTCCTCTCAACCCCATCTTTTAAGTGTCTTCATTTTTCTCAGGTGCTTGGTCGTTGCGTTCTCGACCGTGTGATTTTGCCAGCTGGTTCCGGCAGACTAACGCATATATATGGAATTTATAAAGATGGTAATGATAACCCTGTATGCGAGACAGCAAAAGAGAAGCAGATATATAGAACAGTCTTTTGGACTCTATGGGAGAGGGCAAGGGTGGGATGATATGGGAGAACGGCATTGAAACATGTAAATTATCATATGTGAAATCAATTGCCAGCCCAGGTTTGATGCCTGATACAGGATGCTCAGGGCTGGTGCACCGGGATGACCCAGAGAGATGGAATTGGGAGGGAGGTGGGAGGGGGGTTCTGGAAGGGGAACACATGTATACCTATGGCAGATTCATGTCAATGTATGGCAAAACCAACACGATAATGTAAAGAAAAAAAAAAACAAATTTGAGGGGAGTCAAGCAGAGTGATGTGGTAAGTGAACATGTTTTCATCTACCCAGTCAGTCTAGTCTTTTTGCATTTAAGTTAATAATCAATATATATGATCCTATTACTGTTTTCTTAATTGTTTGCATTTATTTTCTGTATTTTCTTATATTTTATTTTCCATTCATTTTCTGTATGTCTTTTATTTCTCTTGTGTTTCCTGCTTAGAGAATTTCCTTTAGCATGTATTGTAAAGCTGGTTTGGTGGTGATGAATTCTCTTAACTATTGCTGGTCTGGAAAGCTTTTGATTTTTCCATCAAATCTGAAGGATAGTCTCGCTAAATAGAGTATTTTTGGTTATAGGTTCTTCCCTTTCATCACTTTAAATATATCATGCCATTCCCTTCTGGCTTTTAGAGTTTATGTTGAGAAGTCAGCTGACAGCCTGATGGAAGTTGGCTTGTATGTTATTTGTCATTTACCCTTGTTGCTTCCTAATATTTTTGTCTCTGTCTTTAATATTTGTCAGTTTAAATACTCAGTGTCTTGGTGTGTTCCTTCTTGGGTTTATCCTGCCTGGGGCTCTTTGTCCTTCCTAGACTTGGTTGACTGTTCAGGTTTCCTGTGTTCAGGAAGTTGGCAGCTATTATCTCTTCAAATATTTTCTCAGGTCGTTTCTCCTTCTGGGACTCCTTTAAGCCAAATGTTGGTGCGTTTAATGTTATGCTAGAGGTCTCTTAGGCTGTCCTCATTCCTTTTCACTCTTTTTTCCATATTCTTTTCTGTGGCAGTGATTTCCAGTGATGTCCTCTAGATCGTTTATCTGTGCTTCAGCCTCAGTTATTCTGCTACAGATTCCTTCTAGTGTATTATTCATTTCTGTTTGTCCTTTAGTTCTTCTAGGTCTTTGGTAAACTTTTCTTGCATCTTCTCAATCTTCACCTCCATCATTTTTCCAAGATCCTGAATCATTTTCACTATCTTTATTCTGAATTATTTTTCTGAAAAGTTGCCTATCTCCACTTTATTTAGTTGTTTTTCTGGAGTTTTATCTTGTCCCTTCATCTGGGACATAATTTTCTGCTTTTTCATCATGATTAACTTTTTGTAATATGGTTTTTGTTTTATCCCTGTGAGACTGTGCTTCTTATTGCTTCTTCTGTCTACCCTCTAAAGGATGAGGCAAAGAGGCTTGTGGAAACTTCTTGATGGGAGGGAATGGCAATGGGAAAAATTGGGTCTTACTCTGGTGGGCAGGGCCTTGCTCAGTAAAGTTTTAATCCAATTATTTGATGATGGGTGGATTGCACTCCCTCCCTGGTAGTTGTTTGGCCTGAGGCAACCCAGCCCTGGAGTCTACAGCTTTATGACCTTCCAGTGCCCCAGGTCCTGTGGTGAGGCCCTGCTGACCCACACCTCCAACACTAGCAGACAGTTTTGGTTCAGTCTCCTGTGGGCTCACTGCTCTCCTCTGGGTCTTGGTGCATGCAAAATTTTGTTTGTGCCCTCCAAGACTGTAATCTCTCTTTCCCCCAGTCCTCTGAAGTTCTGTAATCAAATCGCTGGTCTTCATGGCCACATTCCCTGGGGATTACCAGTCTGTTTGTCGGGTCCCCAGGCTAGGAAGTCTGATGGGTTCCAAACCTTCACAACAGTGTGAGAACTTCTTTGGTATTTTTGTTCTCCAGTCTGTGAGTCACCCACCTGGAGTGTATAGGTTTTGATTTTATCATGATCGTGCCCCTCCTACTGTCTTGTTAAAGCTTTTCCTTTGTCTCTGGACATAGGGTATCTTTTTTGGTGGGTCATAGCATCCCCTGTAAATGGCTGTTAAACAGCTAGTTGCAGTTTTGTTGCTCTTGCAGGAGATGAGCACATGTCCTTCTACTCCACCATCTTGAACTGGAATTTCTAGCTAATTTTTTTGATACTGTACTTTTCATTCTTAGATATTTGCTTATATTTATAAGTTTTCATAGCTCTTTTAATATCCTTATTAACTAATTTTAATATCTTTGTCAATGATGAGAAGGTATTTATTGATTGAGTTTTCTTGCAATAATGGATCATATAATCTTGCTTTTTTGCATACTCAGCACTTTTTTATGGGGTGCCAAATGTAATTTTATCTTTTTGAATGTGGAATAGTTTTATATTTCTACACTTATTCTGAACTTTGGAATAAGTTTGGAATAACTCTGGAATAGGGTCTTGCTTGAAAGATTCTTCAGGCAGCACAAGAGCTACATTTAGTTTAGAGCTAATTATTCCCTTCTAAGTACTCTTCCAAGTGTCTTGTGAATTATGAAGTTTTCCAGCATGGTTACTAGAGATAAACAAATAGAAATAAAATAGAGATAGAGTGAATATTTAAAAAATGTTTAAATATCAGGTATAGTTCCCTCTTATCCTTTTTTTTTTTTTTTTAATATTCACTCTGGTCTCAGGTAGTTCCTTTATCAGCACCTGCTGATTAACAATAACCTAGGGCAACTTTCAGTAGCTTTCCAAAGTTCCCTTTTACTATGAAGCTGCCTTTCCATTAATCTGTCCATCAAATCTAGCCATATTTTATTTGTAGGTTCTCAGATATCGCTCCCTATTCAAAGTATCTGCTTGATGTGTCCAGGTTCTCATTCATTGCATTGTCACTTGAAAATACTTTCAAGGCTGTGAACTGTGATAGTCATAGGATATTTCTCATTTATGTCCCATCTCTGAGGATCACAGTATTTTCTTTCACAATTGTGTCTTAACAACTTTTTAATTTTTTTTCACCTTGTGAAATATTTTTAAAGTGATCACCTTTACATTTTACTTTGGGAATGTTTTTCTATCACAGTTTTATCTAAATATTTTGAATTTTGTGTTTTGTCAAATCTCATATCCCATTTATGTGGTGAGATTACTTAGTTCCAATTACTGAATTGGCAGAGTAGATTTATATTTGTCATAGTCTTATTTTGCTAATGATCTCAATTCAGTGAATATTAAACACTTAGTTTAATGAAACAGACATAAGTGATTTAAATTCAGTTTATCTGGTTTTAAATTCAGATCTGTCACCAAGCAAGGAGAAGTTAAAAGCTACTGAACCTCACTCTGTTTCTTTTTTCCTCTAATAGGAACATTAATAACTGCTTCTTAGGTTTACTTTCAGGAGGAATAATGACAATAGTTATACGGTGGAAGTGTCATCATTATCAAGATGTTTGATGATATTGATATAATTTAGTGTTTAAAATTTCATATTATATAATTTATAAAATTTCATAAAATGTTATATATTAACAAATACATATGAAATCTAGAAAAATGGTACAGGTTATCTATTTGCAAGGCAGGGATAGAGACGCAGATGTAGAAAATGGCTTTTTGGACACAATGGGAAGGAGAGGGTGAGATGAGTGAGTAGCATTGACATAAACACACTACCGTGTGTAAAATAGATAGCTAGTGAGAGGCTGATATATAGCACAGAGAGCTCAACTCAGGGCTCAGTTATGACCCATGGGGGTGGGATGGAGGAGTGGTGGGAGGGAAGCTCAACAGGGAGAGGATATATGTATGCATATAGCTGATTCACTTTGTTGTACAGCAGAAATGAATACAACATTGTAAAGTAATTATACTCCAATTAAAAATAAATTAAAAAGAAAACAAAAAACAGTTATATCACCTTCTCATTGTAGGAAAACATATATAGGAATTTGTAGTATAACTAGGATTCTTCTTAGGTCTAAGAGTAACTAGTAAATTATTCATTCTTTTAAATCATTTTTTCTTGGTATCAGGCTCTCTTCCTTACCCAGTTGACTCAAAAAACTAACTGGTGATGACAGATTATTAGAGTAACAGATCACATTGGAAAACATATGTCATTAACTAAATAGTGAGTCTTCCCCAAAAAACTCTTCAACAAATCCCAGGTGTATTTCCCACTTTTCCACTAGTGACTGAGCTCACCATATATCTGCTAAGTTAACAGCACCTAATAGAGTTTCAAACTTTTCCTAGGTGAGTGGTAATAACTTACAATGCAGTGTCTCTGTTTTCACCCTGATCTGAAGGCAACACAGATCTTATTAAGATCAGAAGTACCAGCAGAGAAAAAATAATCAGGCTCTAGGACAAAATATATTTATCTGACTTTTTAATCTCTTATGTTTTCTTTTGGCTTTACACATTCAACCTCATTCTGCCTTTGGCATTGACTTAAGTTTCATTATAGTGCTGACCTCCAGCTAAAATATCTTTGGTAAAGTTCTTTAAAAAAAAAAACCTGTTTGCCTATATAAAACATCTTAAAATTATCATCAGAAAAAAAATATTTACTGACATCAGTGACCATGTTAAATATACTTCTTGTGCTTATCTTTTGAGTAAATTATTTACTTGTTCAACTGATAAATGTTTTCAGAAGTAATACATCACTTTCCTGAACAGTTTTGACTTTCATTTGTTGAAATAGAAAAACGTGTAGGCATTTGACATTGTATTATGGGAACATATTCAGTATGTTCTCTTTATATGAAATTCAAAAGAGTTTATTTCAAATATGTCTAAGTAACATGGTGTAGTACTAAGATTTACTTCTTCATATTATGCTACAAGTGAGGGCCTCCCTGGTTGCTCAGGTGGTAAAGAATCTGTCTGAGATACAGGAGACCTGGGCTTGATACCTGGGTTGAGAAGATGCCCTGGAAAAGGAAATGGCAACCCACTCCAGTATTCTTGCCTGGAGAATCTCATGGACAGAGGAGCCTGGTGAGCTACAGTTCATAGTGTTGCAGACTCGGACACAACTGAGCAACTAACACAACAGCAACACAAATGTGTGCAGTTGTAAAAATAAATGCTATTTTTATGACTTCCATTATTAGATAAACTATGTTGGAGTCTATATCATAATCTCAAAATTTTCTTAGAATTTGGTCAATTTGTAATATTTGCTTGGTTTTCTTAATACATGCAATTGATATGCATAAGATCATTTAGGTGCATGCACATACTTGTGTGCACACACACACACACACACACAAACCCCACACACACCAGCTTTCTGTCATTTCTTGCTGCATAACAAACCGTCTCAAAAGACAGAGTTAAAAGCAATGGCCATTTATTTGCTCATGATTTCCTTCACAGATCATTTGAATTAAGCTCACCTGATCCATTCTTCTACAGATCTCAGTTGTGGTCCTTCACAAGTTTGTAGTCATTAAAGTAGGTGTTCCAGGAAGATCTCATGTACTGCATGTAGATTGCTCTGGTGGTAGGCTTTGCCGTCTCTTCATAAAATCTCTCATCTTTGGAAAAGCTAATCTGAGTTTCCTTACATTTCAATTTCTGAATATCAAGAGTAGAGTAGAAGCTGCAATAGCTTTTGGACATTGCACAGTGTCACATCTGCCATAGTTTATTGGTCAAAGCAAACACAGGCATACTGCCAGTCCAGATTCAAGGGGATGGAGAAATAGGCTTCACCTGGTTAATTGTCATAGCATTGTAGTCACATTGCAAAGATGTGTCTGTACAAGGATGGGACATATTGTAACAGCTACATTTGTGTGCAATCTACCATATCTGCTGTAAATGTTCTATTTGTTCAGTCATTGACATGGAAGCCACCAAGGTGAGTGAGTGAGGTCATAAACACGCATAGCTTTTCTTCCTAGGTAACTGCTTAAGGACTGTGCTGCTCGAGTTGTCACTGTCAAAATGGGTGATAATCATGTGTTTATACTGTGTCTGCACCTTTTATTTGCAACCCTAATCAATATTCTGTTAGAACGTACACTAAGAAATTGAAAGAAGGAAGAATGATCAGTGCCCAGGTATGCCTAAGTCATGTGTATGACACTATATTTTCAGTATCGAGAAATTTGATGCTCTTACAGTCTGAGACTTTTGACTTGAAATAAGAGAAATAATACTTTTTGTGTTTTCATGATTTTCATAAAGCTTTTTAGATATAGCAATCAAGTATGAATTATTTATTTTCAGAATTATCACTGTAAAATACTTAGATGATTCTATTACAGTATCTTTCTGGACTTAACTTTTACTAGGTTCAATTAAGTTTTACATAGTCATGGAATAATGTTATAGAAATGTTTGTGTTCTCTCAGTGTCAGTGTTGAGATATGCATTTCAGTCTGTGACAAAATTTAATATAATTCTAACAGACTATGTTCTTCATCAAATAGTTTTCAATATAATTTTTAATGTTTTATTAAACTTGTTCATAGTGGTATAATCACAAGACTAATTAATTAAAAAAATGAAAATGGCACTTTTATCTCTTAAATTTGAGTTAGATGAATAATAAACTTTATTGTCAGATATTAAAATATCACCACTTACCAGAACCATGAGTTTGATTCCCTTGTCTAGACATACTCTACACCATGTTTAGGAATAAGTTATGCTCCTAAAATATTTGTTGTTTGAAAATGGAAATACGCTTCAAAAGAAAAACCATGATGTAAAACCTGACTTGGCATTTTGACAAATTCACAAAAAGTCACATTGTTAACAATATGTGGCTTAAGTCTAGTTTAAGAATTAATGAATTTATCCATTATCTTATTCAATAGATTCTAACTAAACAACTGAAGTGTGCTCGAAAACATTCTTACTTTTTAACCTAAAACTGAGGAAGAGATAGGTAAGATGGTAACAAGTGTCTCAGCAGTGGATTGGAGTAATAAGGTGAAATTCTGTGAAGATGACCCTATAAAATTTACCAGCTTTGTTAGTGATACAGAGGCCTAAGTCAAATGACAGGGTGGTTTTACAGGCTTACAGGTAATGAAAAGGTATCAACTTTGATGTGTTAATGTAAATTTAAATATAGTTTTTTTAGAAGCATAGTATATAATTTTGTAATTTTTCCTAAAGACATATGGAACTTTATATTCAAGAAAATATTCAGACATTATTTCATATATTTCTTACTATCCAGAAGAAAACAGCAAAGCCAAAAGGGGCAGTTTCTACAAAGTAAGCTCTAAAGCCTAAATTCTAGTTTCCTGTTTAGTATTATTTTCAAGACACTGTGGGAACAGTTATTAACTTGTGGACATAGCTATTAACTTGTGGACATATAGTATGTGCCACATCCTCTGCTCATTTATTATGCTTATCATTTTATTTATTATAGCAGTCATATGGTTGAGTAGCATTATCCTGAATTTATACATGAGAAAAGCTAGATTCAGTAAATTTAATTACACAGCCAATATAAAATCTCTTTAGAGTGGCAAAACAGGTATTTCTTATGCCACAGTTCAAGACCTTATCCACTGTAATTCCCTGCTTGATACAGCACTTAGCTTGATTCTCTGGAAAAGAGAAAATAGTTTAAATTTAATGAAACTGAAAATAGTTTAAATATCATGAAATTGACTTTAGAATACCTGTCCTAGAATTTAAGATTCAAATATTTCATTTTTTACTTATTCAGTTTTATTTTCAGAAATCCTCAATGTTTATCTCTATATCTTTGATCTCATAATGTTGGCCAATATTTTCTCCAGATATATATATATATATATATAATTGATTTAGAATATACCTAGAATTTGTGTCCCACCTTTTTTTGGCAATGCAAACCCCACAGTTCATTGAAAATATCACATTTTTTAAATTATAAGCTTTATTCTAGCGTTTATGTATCTTTCAAAAACATGTCACTCTGAAATTCTTCATTTCAAAGAATAAAAATCTCATTTCCCTAGTCATTTTGCAGTATGATTCAGTTTTTATATAAAAAAGAATCTAAATTTTAAATATGAATTATATGTCTTTAGCTATTTTAAATGCCAACCCATTTCCAGTTAAATGTCCTTTCTTATTTGTGATGCAAGTGCTGCAAACTGTGGATGGTTAGAAAAAGCTGTGTCATTTAGATTCCAGATCAGAAAGGGTGGGGACTGCCCACAGGAGTAATCCACTATAATAGTTGTCTTTGGCTTTTGAGCATTTCGAAAGTCATGTTGCAAAAGGTTATTTAGTCGCTAAGTCATGTCTGATTCTTTGCAACCCCATGAACTGCAGCACGCCACGCTTTCCTGTCCTTCACTCTCCTGGAGTTTGTTCAAACTCATATCCATTAAGTCGCTGATGCCATCCAACCATCTCATTCTCTGTTGCAGAAAGGAGTCTCCAAAAAATGTTTGCTCTTAAGGAGGCTGGATGAATATACACTCATGTATGAAGCTACTGCTCTACATCCCTTTGGAAAAAAAATAGAGTACTTGATCTCATTTGGTCTGGAATTGAGTTGAGTTCTTTAGCCATAGACAACACTCTATGTGCCCAGGGGACTATGAAGTAAACTGGAATAAGAACAATACGTGTATGGGACTCTTGAAACTGGATAATGAAAACAAAAATAGATGAAATATTCTTTTTTTTTTTTGAAACTTCCATACGTTGGACTTTTTTTTAATTTCAAAAAGAATTTTTGGGGGATTCAGTAATATATATACACATGTATTATTTTTGAAATTATTTTCCCATTATAAATTATTACAAGATATTGACTATAGGTCCCAGTGCTACACAATAAACCATTGTTGCTTGTTGCATATCTGTTTTTTTTTTTTATTGTTTTTGCCATACATTGTCATAATATCACCATGGGTTTACATATACTTCCCCTCCGGGACCCCCCCCCCTCCCCCCCCCCCCCCCCCCCGGGAAATCTCGCTGCACCAGTCCCGAGCATCAATCCTGGGCTGGCGATTGATTAGACACATGACAATTAACATGCTTCAATGCCCTTCTCCCATATCATCCCACCCTTACCCTCATCCACAAAGTCCACGAGTCTATTCTATACATCTGCGTTCCTTTTGTTGTCTCCCATGTTGGGTTCTTGTTACTGTCTTTCTAAATTCCATATATATGCGTTAATATACTGTATTGTTTTTGCTTCTGGCTTACTTCACTCTGGATAATGGGCTCCAGTTTTGTCCATCTGAGTAGAATTGCTTCAAATGAATTTTTTTTTTAATGCTGAGTAATATTCCATTGTGTATATGTACCACAGCTTGCTTATCCATTCATCAGTTGATGGGCATCTAGGTTGTTTCCATGTCTTGGCTATTGTAAACAATGCAGCGATGAACATTGGGGTGCACGTGGCTCTTTCAATTCTGGTTTCCTCAGTGTATATGCCCAGCAGTGGGATTGCTGGGTCATATGGCAGGTCTATTTTCAGTTTTTTAAGGAACCTCCACACTGTTTTCCATAGTGGCTGTACTAGTTTGCATTCCCACCAACAGTGTAAGAGGGTTCCCTTTTCTCCACATCCTCTCCAGCATTTATTGCTTGTAGACTTTTGGATGGCAGCCATTCTGACTGGTGTAAAGTGGTACCTCATTGTGGTTTTGATTTGCATTTCTCTGATAATGAGTGATGTTGAGCATCTTTTCATGTGTTTGTTAGATGAAATATTCTTTAGCAGTAAATTGAATGGGGAATGGGAATGAATTAGTAATTGGTAGTGGGAGCAGTGAGTAAATGTCATTTATAGAAAGGACAGCATCCAGAATCTCTGTGTAAGCAGAAATCTGGAGTCCATGGCAGGCATCATAGACTATCTCAGAGTGGCTGAAATGTGCACTAGAGGAGGGAACAACTTCTATCTGCTGCTGGACCAACAAATAAACAAGGTGTGTGCTAAAGCTACTGTGGGTTTTGTATTCCTACTTTCCTACAAGTTGGACCCTTAGGCAGTTGCAACTGCTTTCCTTTTTATATTTTTTAATTCACTAAACCCTTATTATAAACATAGGAAATTGCCATCTGTGCCAACTAAAAGTGCTTGTTTAGCATCAGAGTCAATAAAGAACAGATTAGGTGTCAAGGGAAAAGGGTGAACATTAACACTACAAAGTGTTAAAGTGAAAGTATTAGTCTCTCAGTTGTGACCTACTCTTTGCATCCCCACAGACTGTAGATCGCCTGAGTCCTCTATCCATGGAATATTCAGGCAAGAATAATGGCATGTGTTGCCATGTCGTTCTCCAGAATATCTTCCCAACTCAGGGACCGAACCCAGATCTCCTACACTGCAGGCAGATTCTTTTCTGCCTGAGCCACCAGGGAAGTCCTTAATGCTACAAGGTCTATGGTTAAAGGAGTTTGAGGGAGGGCCTTTAATTTGATACAAACCATCAATCCAACAAAATTGAAAACAAATATTCATTTTTCTAAGCCTACTGTAGCCTCTCAAGAGGGTACTGCAGAAAGTTACTAATAAGCATCCCAAAATTCTGGACAATCACCAGCTTGAGCATTGATTAATGATAGTTAAACTATGGTTTAAATTTTCTTACCCATTGTAATTTTAATAAAATTTGATTTACTAATATTCATTTTAGAAATGTAAAATATGATTTTCAAAATGTAGTTATGTTAATCTGTCTGATCATCATGCCTATACTCAAAATAGTGTATTTATTTATTGCAATTTTATTTATTTAATTTTGGCTATTCTGGGTCTTTATTGTGCACAAGCTTTCTCCAGTTGAGGTGAGCGGTGACTACTCTCTAGTTGTGGTGTGTGGACTTCTCACTGCCATGGCTTCTCTTGTTGCAGAGCACGGGCTTGAGGGTATGTGGGCTTCAGCAGTTCTGGTATGTGAGATCAATAGTTGTAAGTTCCTGGACTCTAGAGCACAAGCTCAGCAGTTGTGGCACACAGGCTTAGTTGCTCTGAGGCATGTGGTATCTTCCTGGACTAGGGAAAGAAAGCATGTCTCCTGCATTGGCAGTAGGATTCTTTAGCACAGAGCCAACAGGGAAGCCCCAGAATACTGGATTTAAATTCAGAAGTATTCTAAAATGCATATCAAATGATGCATAGCATGCAGTGCTGAGTGTCTGCTCTAGTAAATAGAAGTCTTTCCTCATTATGCTTAGTTTTAAGATAATGTGTAAAATAAATGCTGATTTAAGAAACAAAACAAAAGAATTAAAATCATTTTAAATTACTATTTGAACTGTCATGTAAAGTTTGTGAAATAATATTATCTACTTCATTTATAATTTGGAAGAAACAGTAATTACATTTTTGGAAAGGACTTCATTTTGTATATTCATAACATGAAAGACTATGGAAAAAACTGACAGTTGAGCATGTAAATTTCAGTATTATCCACATGTGAGTATCTCTAAAATGAGGAATAAATGCTATTGAGGCACTGATGTAAGAACTCTATGAATCATCTTTATTTTAGATCTTGTTGCTTTATGGGTTTATCAGAAAAACTAGTTCGAACCAGGGTCTCCTGCATTACAGGCGGATTCTTTACCAACTGAGCTACCGGGAAAGCCCTAGTTTTCAATGCTGTCTAGAAATCTGCAAATACTGGCATATTTTTTCTTTCCCTTATCTTTGATTTTTATGTACTAATTGGTTTGTAAAATTTTACCTAATGATTCAGAAAAGTATTTTTGTATAAGTGACCAAATAAATATATACATTAAATCAATGCTCAATAGAATAATATAACAAAGGCAATACTTTTTTTCCAGAAACTCAGTAATAAAAATATATCAAAGACTAAATTGTAGCTCTAAGTATTTCACAGATATCTTCATTTAATATTAGCCCAACATTTAATATATTAAGTGCTTAGTATCTAAGATTTGGGGAGAATACTGTCATAGATTTACTACAACTAGTCTTTGACCTTATGTAATGGAAGGTCTGATCTTTGTCAAACCAGTAGAACAAGATCATTTTTTCAAGTGACATTATCTTCTATCCCTTGCAATAACACCTATTTTCTAAAATAATATGGCGTTATGCAATCTATTCTTAGTTAAGACTAACGGTATCAGCCACAGATGTCAGGAAAAATGAAAACGTGAGTCATTTAACATATTTAGGTAGGAACAAAGATTAAACTTTAACTCTTTAATTTAGTCATGTGCTTATTCTGAACAAAATGACAGAAGGCAATAATTCTCCTTAGTGGGAAATAGTATGTTTATTCCTATTCTAATAACTCTCAGTTAGCCAATACTGATGCATTTTTATTGAGAATCAGTTGAATGCATGACAATTAACATATCTACTCCTATTATTTCTCCTTAAAACCTTTACCTGAGAATGGTGTAAAAGTGCAAGGTGTTACTACATTGTATTAATTTAACACATAATTATTGAGAACTATTTGTCAATATATTGCTAAATACTAAAAATTTGAAATTTAGGAAGTTTGAGATTAACTGTGCCTTCAAAAATAATAAGTTTATGGTGACAAATGCCCACCTTCCTTAGCTTTAAGCCATGGACATTTCTGCTCTTCTAGAAATCTCACTGGTTTAATATTTTACAAATTAGGAGGAATTTCTCCTATAACTCAAAGTTTTCTGAATGAATGTAGAACCCAAGATTCAGAGAGAGAGAGAGAAATATTCAATAAGAGAGAGATGCATTAATTTTTTTTGTTGTTGATACAGAAGATAACTTCAAACTAGGTAAAGGGAAAAGTGTAGACTACATAAAGACCTGGAGTTACAGAAAAATGTGAACTTTTAAATGATTATTATAAATGATTATATGCAGCTAAAGTTAGGAGAAAAGCAACTCTACACTTTTGGTGGAAATGTACAGCCACTCTGGGAAATATAATGGAGATTATTCAAAAGCAATCCACTTCTTATCATATAACTGAAGGAAGTGAAATCACTCTCTTTAAGAGACATCTGCACCAACATGTTCATTGAAGTATCATTTATAGTAGCTAGGACATGGTAACGACCTACATGTCCTTCAGTGGGTTGATGAAGTATACGTAGTCAATGGTATATTATTTAACCACAAAAAAGAAAGAAATCCTACCATTTTTGACAACATAGATGAGTTTGATGGCATTATGCTAAGTTAAATAACTTACATAAGGAGTGTATGGTATGATCTCACTTACATGTGGAATAAAAAAACAAAACAAACAAACAAAACACTTTATAGAAACAGAGATTAGTGGCTGCCAGAGATGAGAAGCTGGGGAAAAGGAGGCCAGGGCAAATACGGGTGAAAGTTGTTAAAAGGCAGATCCTTTCAGTTAAAAGATGAGATCACAAGATGTAATGTACAGCCTGGGAACCACAAAGAATACTGTATTGTGTATTTGAAAGTTACTAAGATAATAGGTCTTAAAAGGTCTCAGTGCTACAGCGTCAAAATATGTCTATGTGAGGTGATAGATGCATTAACTAAATTAATTGCCATAGTCATTGTTTAATATATGTATAAATCACTGTTGTACACCTTAAACTAACAAAATTTTTGCCTGTCATGCCTCAGTAAATCCGGAAAAATAAAATGAATTGTATATGTTCATCTCCCACATGTTCCATAGTATAGAATGGAAAAATAAAATATTTGATAGACAAATATCAATTTCTAAAATACACTTCTGTATCATTAAATGCAACAAAAACATTGAGTCCAGTCTTAGTGAATATGCAACAACATTCTACTCAGCATTCCAGTCTTTAATCTGGAAGCACTTTCTTCACCTAGTTAGTACCTCTTTGAGTAACTGTCTGTGCTCTGCCTGGACTCTAGTCTTTTGCCCATTGTTCTTTCTTTATGTAATCTCAACCATATAGCAACTTCATTGTTTATACTTCCAGTATAGACTTCACTTCTCAATGACCTATATATCCAACTACCTCTTCAATATTTCCATTTTTTCCCACATCAGTCACCAAATCCCCAACATATAGAAAATTAAATTTATCCTTATCTTTCAAAGACTATAGCTTGTTTCTTACTGGAACAGGTATTGAAAAACAGATATCCTTAGCTGACAAAGGTCCATATAGTTAAGGCTATGGTTTTTCCAGTAGTCATGTGTGGGTATGAGAGTTGAACCAGAAAGAAGACTGAACACCAAGGAACTGATGCTTTCAAATTGTGGTGCTGAAGAAGACTCTTGAGAGTCCCTTGGACTGCAAAGAGTTCAAACCAGTCAGTCCTCATGGAAATAAGCCCTGAATAATCATTGAAAGAACTGATGCTGAAACTGAAGTTCCAATACTTTAGCAGCCTGTTTCGAAGAGTCAACTCACTGAAAAAACCCTGATTCTGGGAAAGATTGAGGGCAGGAGGAGAAGGGGGTGACAGAAGATGAGATGGTTAGATAATATCACTGACTCAGTGGACATGAACTTGAGCAAACTCTGGGAGACAGTGAAGGACAGAGGAGCTTGGCATGCTGCAGTCCATGGAGTCTCAAAGAGTCAGACACATCTTAGTGACTGAACAATAATAACAATACTTATGAATGAAATGTAGAATGGTGGTTGGCTTCCCAAGTGGTGCTAGTGCTGAAGAACCCATCTGCCAATGCATGAGACATGAGACATGGATTTGATCCATGGGTTGGGAAGATCCCCAGGAGGAGGCATGGCAACCCACTCCAGTAATCTTGCCTGGAGAATCCCATGGAGAGAGGAACCTGGAGGACCACCGTTGTTAGGGTCACAGAGTTGGACATGACTAAAGCATGCACACACACCCGCAGAATGTTTGTTATTGGTGGATGATAGATGGGGAAAATGGGAAGAGGTTGGTCAAGTGTTGAAAAATTCCAGTTAAAACATAAGTTTTAAGCATCTAATGCAGAGCATTGTGATTATAGTTAACAATTCTGTTATATACTTGAAAGTTGTTAAGAGTATAAATGTTCCTTGCTACCAAAAAAAAAAAAAGAAATGTTAATTATATGACATCATGAAAGTGTTAGTTAAACCATGGTGATAATAATTTTTCAATATATAGTTATTTCAAGTCAACAAGGTATACACTTTAAACTTAAAATTCTTAAGTTTAATTCTTGGAATGATTGAGAAATATATTTTACACATAAATCAACTTTGATTAATGTGTCAAATATAGCCAATAAAGCTGGAAGAAATTTTTTTTTTTTTGCCACTCTGGTGATTTCTCCTTGGGTCAATAAAGAATTTTAAACATTAAAAATAAAGAGAGTCCAAGTACTTGGAGAAGACTTGTTCTTTCTTTACTGAGGATCTGTAGATGTATTATTAAACTATGAGGAAAAAAAGACAAAGAAAAAAGAAAAGTAGCATTCTTTATTTGATACAATTATAAATACATTCAATTATCTATTAGTCATCTGCTATTATTATCACATTGCTATACTAAAGGAGGGATATATTGCATAACTTAGTATTTAATGAAATAATTTATGTATACTCCATGAATAAACACATATTTTGTACTTGTTTAATGAAAAGTGCTACATGAGATAGAGGGACAATTTTAAAAAGTGGAAGTGAATCAGACACAAACATTACCTCTAAAGACTTTTAGTGTCACAGGTTTTTGAAGCAAATGCAATTGGAGAAACTAGAAAAGAAAACTTACTACTTGATTTCTGATTCCGTGGTGCTAGAAAATGTCTTCTCTGATGTGATCTCCATTGGCCCATTGTCTTAATCAGTTCAGTCAGTGGAGAAAACTAGTCAACACTACACCTTAGAGGTGAGCAGAATTATCCAAGGTTAATTCATAATGAGATTAAACCTTATATAAATTATTCAGGAGTTATTACATTTCTGATGAAAGATAATATGGAATGGTTTTATTTCATAGAATGTATACCTATGACTATAATCCCTCTCTATAAAGAAGACAACGTTACTCTTTTACTTTCCCCTTTTATGTTATTATTTGGTTTGACTTCCCTGGTGGCTCAGATGGTAAGGAGTCTGCCTACAATGAGGGAGACCCGGGTTCAATCCTTGGATCAGGAAGAACTCCTGGAGAAGGAAATGGCAACCCACTCCAGTATTCTTGCCTGGAAAATCCCACAGACAGAGGAGCCTGATAGGCTACAGTCCATGGGGTTGCAAAGAGTCAGAAACGACTGAATGACTTCACTTTTATGCTATTAATGTCACAGTTTACCTATTTTTATGTTGTGTATTCCTTAAATTATAGTAGTTATAGTTATTTTATTGTCCCTTTCCTTTAATCTTTATACTACAGTTAAGTGGTTGATGAGCTATATAATGGGAAAAATAAAGTCTGTTAAAAAAATAGTAGTGGGAGAATTTAATGTAGACAAGCAGAAGAGTGAAGATTGGACTCTACCTTATACCATATACATATAAATAATAATAATTCCAAACATTCACATAACTAAGTTTAACAGCTAAAGCTATAAAACTCTTAGAAGAAAACATAGGAGCAAATATTCACAAACTTGGGTTTGGCAGTGATATCTTAAATATGGCCCCAAGAGCATGAATGGCAAATCAAAACAAATAAATTGAACACAATGAAAATCAGAGTGGATAATGATGTTCCTAAATTAAGGTTACACAAAGTAAATTCTTATAAATTTTAGGTAAACAGAATCTTTACATACTAACCATTTAGATGGTAACATTTTTCTATAATATATTGAATATTGTCTGTTTTAATGTTTGTATTTTTTTATTTGAAAAATATGTACAATTCTTTAGGATCATTCTAGATTTAGACAAGCAATCCAACATGGTTTCCTCCAGATCTTACACTTACATGTGTCTAAAACTTTGTTCCCTCTAATGTTGACATGTGTTCTAGATGGCACAAGGTATTCCTGACTACCTCTGTTGCAGTCTGTGACGTTCTATTGTTTAAAGTATTTCTGTGATTCCTTGAGAGATTCTGCCGCTATATAGTGACAAAATCTAAAATCCCTTTTCTGTGCAATACTTGAAAATGATAATTATTCTATTATTAGTAAGCTGAGAAGAGACTTGGGGTATTAAAAATAGTTATTTTAATACTTTTTGCCAGTGTTCACTGCTCCTTTACTTCAGCATTAGCCAGTGACAGATTTAACAAGGTTTATAAAATGAACACATTGCTTCTTAGGATATGGTGAATGACAAGTGGATGCTCTTGGAACTATACAAAATAATCTCTACATGAATTTCATGCTTGAAAAAATGGAAAGTCTGAGGGAGATCCATAGCTATTAACTGAATTTCTTAAAAATTAGAAGCATAATCCCTAGAGGAATTAGAATAAGTCATTTAGAAAGGGTGCTTGGCAGTTATGAATATATGTGGAACTCACAATGCCTTGGCATTGTTTGAAAGTAGATTCCTAACTTGGCATCCAGGCCTTCTGTTGTCAAGCATTCTTGATATTGTAAATCCCTACTTGTGAGCATGGCTATTCAAAGAGACTGAAATATAAAAATGACTTGCAAATCACCATTTGGGGTCTACATTGCAAAATAGTTAAAATTATAGATATGGCCAAATTAGTATTTTCTGTCTGGTTGTTTTGGTTTTAAAACAAAATATGCTTAATGTGGACATGTCGGCAATATATAAAAGATTAAGCTATAAACGAATCCTGATTACATATACTTTTTAATAAAGTATCATTATACTTGTGTTGCTCTGAGAACCATTACAATTTTCTGTAGGATATTAGTTTGCAAATCACTGGGACACTTTTAAATTGTATAGTGAGGTGATCCTCAGGATCACTTCTATACTAATAGCAGTGGATATCAGTCAGGGATGAAGGAAAAAGTGGGAGGAAAAGAGGAAGGAGGGAGGGAGGAATGGGGAGACATTTAAGGATATGAACCCAGTATAATCATCCTACCCATCATTTAGGAAATAAATTCTGTAAATTCTGGCCATTTAGTCCCAGTAGTTCACAGATTATCTTGTTTTACTTCATTAACTCGTTCATCAACATTTGCTACTTCTATTATATATGATGCTGTTATGTAAAACAGTATTCCTCTAATACCTTACTTTAATTATGCTTATTCTTATATGAGATCAAATAGACAGGTATGAGGCTTCCCCGATGTCTCAGTGGCTAAAGAATCCTCCTACAATGCAGGAGACAGGAAATGCGGATTCGATCCCTGGATTGGGAAGATCCTCCCTCTGGAGTAGGAAATGACAACCCACTCCAGTATTCTTTCCTGGGGAATCCAATGGACAGAGGAGCCCAGCCGGCTACAGTCCATAGGGTCACAAAGAGCCAGACAGGACTGATAGACTTGAGTACAGGCAAGACAGGTATAAGGGCTCCACTTAAAATCTTTCTTGTTGAATCAAGTACGGTAATTTTGATTATAAATGAGAGATTGACAAACTAATCACTGCTTGTAAAGAACTGTTTATTATGTTGTAGAAAAATAACCACCCAATTCTACAGAAGACTCCTCATACCCTATTATGTTTGAAGGCCTCATTTACACAGTAAGCCCTTTCATATATTAAGTACTACAATAGGCGCATTGCTGTATAGCTCCCAATGACATATCTACACATGCATGTGTTGTAAATTGGAGGGAAGAGGATAGAGCTAAAAGTTTGGTTTGTTGTCCCCTCTCTTATAGTATCAGTCGTTTTTACCGGAGGGAATGTCATCTGAAAAAAAATATATATATATACTTTTCTTTTGACTCAATGGTCAGAATGAATCCCATCATTGGCAAAATATGTCTGGCTTGGGGAGGAGGCAGGTTTGTATATAACTCTTAGTTCCTGGAGAATATTTAGCAGTCCTAGCATGACATTTATCTATCATCCCAATATTTCACACAACTGTAATATCCAATAGAGAGAACTTGAATTCTTCAAATTTAGAACTATTTTATTCATTGTTTTATCTCTAGCACCTGACATAGTTTCACCTTATAAACTATAAGCATAAATGTGTGTGTTTGTATGTGTATACATATATACAAAATATACATGAAAGTGAAACTGAAGTCACTCAGTCATGTCCAACTCTTTGCGACCCCATGAACTGTAGCCTACCAGGATCCTCCATCCATGGCAAGAGTATTGGAGTGGGTTGCCATTTCCTTCTCCAGGAGATCTTCCCGACTCAGGAATTGAACCCAGGTCTCCCACATTGTAGGCAGATGCTTCACTGTCTGAGCCACCAGGGAACAAGTATTTATTTACATGCATGCATGCTCAGTCATGTCCAACTCTTTGCGACCCAGTGGACTGTAGCCTGCCAGGCTCCTTTTGTTTGTGGGATTTTCCAGGCAAGAATACTGGAGTGGGTTGCCATTTCCTCCTCCAGGGGATCTTCCCTACCCAGGAAGTGAACCCATCTCCTGCATTTCAGGCAGATTATTAACCTGCTGAACTATTGGGGAAGCTATAACATGTATCTACACACATGCTGTTGAAGAATAATTATAGCAGCCTTGAAGCATCATAAATAACTTTCAGATTAAGCTGGTTTAGGATGATTAGGATATTTACCATAATTATTTTGTATCTGTTTTTCCCCTTCTTTTAGAACAGTTTTAGATTCATAGCAAGATTGAGGGAATGGTACAGAGTTCTCTGTATAGCCCTTGCCTCTATACATGCATACCCTCCCCTACTATCAACATCCCCACCAGCGTGGTACCTTTGTTACAACTGATGAACCGACATTGATGTATCATTATCACCCAATGCCTATCATTTACATTGCAGTTCACTCTTGGTGTCATGCATTTTATCAGTATTCCAGCTTGATAGACTCTCCACAACACTGCAGCATATAAAAACAGGTGCATTAAAGACTAAACAAATGAAAAAGGCAGTTAAATAAGTTTTAACTGTATGAAATTAAAATTTTGTACAAGAAATGTAATCATGCTATACTGCTTCTCTCAGCAGTGAAATATTATTTACATAAGCAAAACATGGATACTTACTAGCAAATAAAGATAACTGTCATATAATTAATATTAAAAATGTTAAGGCTGTGAGGAAATTGAGGTGGGGAATGAGGAGTTAAATTCTCAACTGTGGTAATAGAACATAAGGCAGAAATGTGACACATGGATTGAGCAACTGCAATTTTTTCAAGCATTTCTAGCCTTAGATTTAAATGGTAATTTTTAAAAGATCTAAAATAAATGAATAAAAGGCTTTCTGCTTCTAGGATTCTACCCAGAGGTAAGTCAGTGAACACACAGAGTAACATATAGAGTTCAGAACTGGCTTGAACATTCCCTTCATTTTCGAATAAGGATTGGGAATATTTTCCGACTCTGACTCAACCAATCACTGTATCTATCTGAATTTTCACCTGCAATGGAGAAATATTATGTTAATCCAAAAATAAGTTGAAATTGCATGTAATCCTCTTTTTCATGAACTAGCAAACATTATATAGGTAAACACATTATCTTAGAGTTTGGGGGCTTCCTTTGTGACTCAGCTGGTAAAGAATCTGCCCGCAATGAGGGAGACCTGGGTTGGGAAGATACCCTGGAGAAGGGAAAGGCTACCCATTCAGAACCCCATGGACTTTATAGTCCATGAGGTTGCAAAGAGACGGACATGACTGAGTGACTTTCACTTTCACTCTTTTAGAGTTCATAACTACAGGAAAAGTATTAATAAAATTCAAAGAAAACTGTAATTATAAATGGAAAAATAATGAAGACTACAAAAGAAACACTTCTGTTTATCACATAAAACATAGTGGGAAAGCCTTGCTTTTAAAAAGTTTATGCCTTATAAAAACAAGTTAACCTTATTATTAATAAAGCACAATTAATAAAATGTATAAAATATATGTTGTGGATATGCATACTAAAATACTATAAACTAGTTCCTCATAATGATAGCTCTATATTTAGTAAAATTTCATTAGTCTGTATATGTGTCAGCTAAATAATTTGCATACTTAAAATTCCCTGAGTACTCATAAACATGATCAATTGCAATGCCTGAAATTTTTCTAAAAGCAAAACCATATTACGAGAACATTATAAACCCAGTCCAAAGCCCACAAGAGGAGCTCTATACTATAATATTACAGAGCCTCATCTTTCAAGAAGTTTGCAGTCTCAACTTAGAAATAAAATCATTGTTTATTTAAAACTAGGCTTATTAAACAAGGATTTCAGCATGCAGAGATGGTGGGTTTCTCACATTTTAACACATTTCCATGTGTTACAGAGGATGAAGGAGAGAAGAAAAGCAAAGAGATGTGTCAAATTTTCTCATAAATGTTTACAATAAAGATTTCTTTATCATTCCATAGGTAGAGATTAATATGTAATTTTACATTTAAATGAATTTCCAAGACTTGGGAATAAAATAGTAAAGTTTAAGCATTTGTGCTTCTTTAGAACAGAAAACTATAGAAAATCACTTAACCAAGGCTGTTTACAATAATTTGTGCTTAACATTTCTTAAAATTGTTATAAAGTCATTAGTAATGCATTGCTCTCTAATAGAGAACTTGGAATTGAATGGATAGTTTAGAGTTAAAAATAACATATTGGAGACAATTGGATGACTACTTCCACTTTCACAACATTTATTAAGCGTTTACTATATGTTTAGAGTAGTTAAGGACACTTTGATTAGGGTGGTGAGCAAAATCAGAATACTTGATCTAATGGAACTTGTAGTCTATCAGGCAATAAGTCTAAAATGTTTAAAAGCCAGTGGTTTACATGCACAGAAACAGTAACTGGACTATGGCCGTACCACTCTGAATGCACCTTATCTTGCCTGATCTCAGAAGCTAAGCGGGGTCGGGCCTGATTAGTACTTGGATGAGAGAAACAGTAATCAGTGGTAAGTATTTTGTAGCTAAATCAAAACTTGGAGGCAACACAGATTGCCTACTCTAAGTCAGAATTTCTAAATGCCTATCCTAGTTACCTGAATTGACTGGTAGGTTGATAGGAAATATTAATGCCTTGTTTTACATGAATTTTAATGTTCACTATGTGATGCTTAATCAATTTTCTTAACTATTCTTGGGAAAACTGTAAATACTCTTTGCACCTTTATTAAAATAATGAGATTTATGTAACTAATCATATTCATAGTTTATGCTTTCATTGTCATCCTGTGTGCTCAGAAATAAATGTATTTTGTTTCAGAAGACATAACAAACAAGATTCTGAGTATAATTCTTTTCCCACTGCCAATTTTTATAATTATTGACACCAAACTGTATAAGGGAACAAAAGAAATACAATTATAGGTCAATACAAAGATTACTGAATGTAATTACATTTAAATAGGTCAATACAAAGATTACTGAATGTAATTACATTTAAATGGAACAAAGATAAAAGTGAATTTGAAAACCACATTAAGTAGTTTATTTTTCCAAACATTTTCCAATCACTAATCACAGAGAAGGTTATTAAATTAAATGATACCCCTAAGGTAGTGGTTCTTTTTTTTTTTCAATGTAAATATAATTTATTTAAACTAAGTTAAAAATCATCTTTTCATAGAAATAAAGAGAAAAAAAAATTCTGCCAGCATATCACTACTTGTGTCTAGACATTAACACTAAGGGTACATTTTTATTTTTTAAATTAATTTATTTATTTTAATTGGAAGGTAATTCTTTGACTATATAGTGATGTCTTTTGCCATATATCAACATGAATCAGCCACAGGTAAACATGTGTCTGCCCAATTTGAGTTCCCTCCTGCCACCTCCCTCCCTACCCCATCCCTCTGGGTTGTTTCAGAGTCGTGGCTTTGGGTGCCATGCTTCATGAACTTGCACTATCTGTTTTACATATATAATATAAATTTTTCAGTGCTATACTCTCAAATCAAACCACCCTTGCCTTCTCCTACAGGATCCAAATGTCTATTCTTTACATCTATGTCTCTATTGCTGCCCTGCATAAAGGATAGTCATTGCCATTTTTCTAAACTCCATATATATACATTAATATACATTTTTGTGTTTCTCTTTCTGACTGACTTTACTCTGTATAATAGGCTCCAGTTTCATCCACCTGATTAGAACAGATTTAAATGAGTTCCTTTTTATAGCTGAGTAATATTCCATTGTGTATATGTACCACAACTTCCTTATCCATTTGTCTGCCAATGAACATCTAGGTTGCTTCCATGTCCTAGGTATTGTGATTAGTGCTACAGTGAACACTGGGGTACATGTGTCTCTTTCAGTTCTGGTTTCTTAGTGTGTATGCCCAGCAGCAGGATTGCTCAGTAGTATGGCAGTTCCATTACCAGTTTTTTAAGGAATCTCCACACTGTTCTCCATAGTGCTGTTCCAGTTTGCATTCCCACCATCAGTGTAAGAGGGTTCTCTTTTCCCTGCATGCTCTCCAGCATTTATTGTTGGTAGACTTTTTGACAGTGGCCATTCTAACCTGCCTGAGATGATACCTCCTTGTGGTTTTGATTTGCATACCTCTAATGAGTGATGTTGAGCATCTTTTCATGTGTTTATTAGCCATCTGTATGTCTTCTTTGAAGAAATATCTGTTTAGTTCTTTGGCCCACTTATTGACTGAGTTATTCACTTTTCTTGTATCGAGCTGCATGAGCTGCTTGTGTATTTTGGAGATTAATTTTTTGTCAGTTGTATCATTTGTAATTTTTTTCTCCCATTTTGAAGGCTGTTTTTTCACCTTGTTTATAGTTTCCTTTGTTGTGTAAAAGCTTTTAAGTTTAATTATGTCCCATTTGTTTATTTTTGCTTTTATTTCCATTATTCTGGGAGGTGGATCATAGAGGATCTTGCTGTGATTTATATCAGAAAGTGCTCTGCCTATGTTTTCCTCTAAGAGTTTTATAGTTTCTGGTCTTACATTTATATCTTTAATTCATTTTGAGTTTATTTTTGTGTATGGTGGTAGAAAGTGTTCTAGTTTCTTTCTGTTACATGTGGCTGATCAGTTTCTTAAAGAGATGGGAATACCACACATCTGACCTTGAGAAACCTGTATGCAGGACAGGAAGCAACAGTTAGAACTGGACATGGAAAAACAGACTGGTTCCAAATAGGAAGAGGAGTAAGTCAAGGCTATGTATTGTCACCCTGCTTATTTAACTTCTATGCAGAGTACATCATGAGAAATGCTGGGCTGGAAGCAGCACAGCTGGAATCAGAATTGCCAGGAGAAATATCAATAACCTCAGATATGCAGATGACACCACCCTTAGAGCAGAAAGTAAAGAGGAACTAAAACGACTTGATGAAAGTGAAAGAGGAGAGTGAAAAAATTGGCTTAAATCTCAACATTCAGAAAACTAAGATCATGGCATCTGGTCCCATCACTCCATGGCAAATAGATGGGGAAACAGTGTCAGACTTTATTTTTGGGGGCTCAAAAATCACTGCAGATGGTGATTCCAGCCATGAAATTAAAAGATGCTTACTCTTTGGAAGGACAGTTATGACCCACCTTGATAGGATATTTAAAAGCAGAGACATTACTTTGCCAACAAAGGTTTGTCTAGTCAAGGCTATGGTTTTTCCAGTAGTCATTGCTGATTTTTTTAAACTTGAATCCTTTTAATTAGCTATATTTTTAATAGTTTTTTTTAATAGTTTTAGGTTCACAATAAAATTGAGCAGAAAGAACAGAGATTTCACATACTCCCTTATGCCATTCACTCAGAGCCAGCCCCACTATCATCTTCCCCAGGAGACAGACTATTTATTACAGTTGATGAACCTATATTGACCAAAGTTCATAGTTTACATTGCAGTTCACTCTTGCTGTTGCACAGTCTACAGTTTTAGATAAACACACAGTGGCAGGTCTCCATCATTATGATCATGCAGAACAGCTTCACTGCCCTAAACATCTTCTGTGCTGCACCTGTTCATTTATCCCAACCCCACCCCTAGCAACCACTTATCCTTTTATTGTCTGCAGTGTTGTGCCTTGTCCAGAATGGCATAAAAATGAAATTTTACCCTTTTTAGCTTTTTCGTATTGACTTCTTTCGTTTAATAATACATATTTAAGGTTCCTCCACATATATTCATGGTGTTATAATGCATTTTTTTAGCACTGAATTATAGTCCATGGTCTATATGTGCCACGGTTTATTTATCCTTTCACCAACAGAAGAACATCTTGGCTGTTTCCAAGTTTTGACAATTGTAAATAAAGCTTCTATAAACATCTATAAACAAACACGCAGATTTTTCTGCAGACGTGAGTTTTTAACTCTTGTCTATACTCCCAAGAACATGATTTCCACATGATGTGGTAAGAGTATTTTTAGTTTTTTTTTTTTTTTTTTGACTGGATTTCACAGTCAAGGTTTTTCCTCAACCCCCAGGAGGACCTCAAGTACATTTTATTTAGGGTATTAATCAATTAATTTTTTTCTAAAATAATACTATATTTCTGTCTTCCATACCTTTAACTGCTCTCTAATTGCTTTGCCCTCTCTGAGATTTTCCTCTGTACTTACAATTATATTTGGTCTTTCCTTTTTAGCAGCAATTTAACTTACCATCTTGTCTATTTTTCTCCTTTAATTTGCAAATTATTTTCTTGCAATGTGGTTTTCATTTCCAATTTATTTAGCTCTGTAATATATATTTCATATAATTTGACCTTTTTATTATTTGTTTTTTATTTTTATTAAGGTCAATATGTGTATTTTTAATATATAGTATATAATCTATTAGTTATTTCCTCCCACTCCTAAATCTTGCCTAATGCTTGGTGCTATGCATCCTTTTAAAATATATTACTCTTGCTAGAGTAGAGCTGCATACTGCTGCATACTGCTTAGATGTAAGCAGTTCTGTTCTGATTTGATCTCGGAGATCGATGCTTCTAGCTATGTTTTAGACAGTTTTCTTTTTCCCATATTTTGTTTCATTTCTAATTTATCTTAGACTGATACCTGATACCAAGTTCAATATCATTTAAATCAATATATGTACTGTTAAATGAGAGGAGTCCAGTGATACTTTTAATCTCAAACTGACATATTTCCATTAAAGTTTCTAAATTCTTCCTCTCAACTTACATATCTTTCTCAGTGTGAGCCAATGGCAGACATTTCATGGAATGCCATCAGCTCACAGACAACACTCTAAGTAAGAGTGTGTGGTTGTTTCTTAACTTCTTTCCTACTCTGTGTCAGGTAGGTTTATTTTTAGCTCTGGCTACAACAGGTTTGTGTCTACATATTTACTATCAATCTTTATGTAGCAAACTCGAGTGAGATTTCTGGAGAGATCATTTGACAATAAGTGTAGCCCTGGTTGGTTCTGTATTTTGTGATTAGGTAATATAACTTACATGAAAATTTGTTAAATTTAGTTATTGGAGTTGCAGTATAACGGGGCTACCAATCCAGTTTCAGTCTAGTCTGATGATGTTCAAACTCCAATTCATTTGTAAGTGATCCCCAAATATCAGTATTTCTAGACCAGTGCCCTAGAGTTACTCAGTTTCTTCAAGGAATTATGCTCAAATCTGCGAATTCCATGTTACAATTGTCACTCATAGAATTTTCAGCAGATAGTGGGAGGATCTCACCATTCAATTGGGACTGAGTTTATCTTTCTTTTTACCTAATTTCTGCTCTACCAAGTGACTCCCTGTTTTCTGACTTTTGCCTTCTATGATATAGATATCGATTGATCTTTGATTCCTTCCAGGATTGGAATAATGAAAGTTGCAAGTCTATACAAAACAGGGAGATAAGGTTTCTGTTTTTTACTAATTAGGTGACAAATTCAAATTTATGCATAAAAATTTTCCAATTGCAAAATTTTTCCACATATTTTGTATAAAAATGAAATTTACTGTAATAATTTATTTAAATTTAGTGTATTGCCTTATGAAAAATTAATTTATAGGTTTATGTTAAAATTTCATAGCATTTTGGATTTCTTTTGAGAAATTCCATGTACAGAAAATACATTTAAACACAAAAAATCCACATTTTAAGTGGAAGAAATCTGAATATATGAAAATACAGAAATGGTTAATTATAATTTGGCATCTTTACCGGGTGGAAATAAATGTTCTTGAGTTAGTAAGGGTGCTGATTTAAAAATATGTGTGTCATCAGTGCAATCTTGCATATTTCAAAATAACTTTTAAACAAATTATAACAAGTAATTCCATTATTTGCTTATGCTGCTGCTTAGTTGCTTCAGTGATATCCAACTCTGTGAGACACTATGGACTGTAGCCCGCCAGGCTCCTCTGTCCATGGGATTCTCCAGGCAAGGGTATAAAAGTGAATTGCCTTGACTTCCTCCATGGGATCTTCCCAAGCCAGTGATCTAAATCCAGTCTTCTGAATTGCAGGCAGATTCTTTACCACTGAGCTACCAGGGGAGCCCATAAAAGTGAAAGTGAAAGTTGCCTCTAAAACATTGGCCTATTAAAACATTTTAAACTTTCTAACATACTTTGGGGGGAAAAAAAGTACTAATCATGTTCTAAATGGTCCTTCTAAGGCCAGGTGACTGACTGACGCTGACTAGGAGAGCCCACCCAAAAAAGAATGCATACAACAATATGTGTAAATGCATGTATGCTTATGGCGGATTCGTGTCAATGTATGTCAAAACCAACACGATAATGTAAAGAAAAATAAATAAATAAATAAAATTCGAAAAAGAAAAAATGTGTATATTGCTGCAAATCTTGTTATGAAGAATTTCAGACATAGTATTTATCCAAAGAATGTTGTCTTTTATTATAGATTAAATATTTAAGCAAGTACATAATAAGGTTATTAACTGAAAAATGCCTTGATCTAATACATTGAATTATTTTTTTTAAAAGAAAAAAAGGTGTTAATATATTGTGTTTGGAGATATCTTTAAATGGCTTACCAGTTTTTGCATGCTTCCATCCACTTTTAGTTTCCTTGATTAAAAGTTAATCTCATTGTTGATACAGAGTACCTGTTTACAGAAAAAAAAAAGAGTGGAGTAACAAACATATAACAGAAGAAAATGTGGTTGTAAAGGCAAAAGAATTGCATTTTTGAGAATCAATTTCACTCTCCTTGAAACTAATTTCCAGTATTCATGTAACATGTAGGCGTTATTAGCTTTAGCTTTTACTTTGGTGTACATTTCATTTCTGTCACTTTTCAGCTCTGTGACCCTGAATCTTAATTTCCTCATTTTTAAAATAAAATTTTTGTACTTATTCCACCGTATTTTACAAAATGTAGTGATTTTTAAAATAAGTGAACTAGAAAGTGTAAGAAATTATATAAAGTGAAGTTATAAGGATGAATTGTATCCTTCTCTTTTGGATATTGTTCAAGAATAAAAATCTCTAAAGCTTTTAAAAATTATTAATACATAAAAACTGTGTTGTAGTTAAGAACTGGAATTTTAATTATAAATAATAGTTTCTCTTTACATTGTCATCTCTCTTGTGGCATAATTCCATACATTTCATGAATAATTTCTCAAAGCTTTAAAGAGTTTAGTTTTTACTTGTTGCAACAGTTTGTATACAAAAGAGAAAAAAATGTATAGGATTTTCATTTAATGAAAAGATTATCATTATACACAACTGTATAGTATGTCAGAAATGGTAAAAAATATTTTAATCTAGAAATATACTAATCTAGAACGTGTAACAGAGGGGTTGTAAACAGAAGCAAAATTTTTTAAACCAAGGGCTTTTCACTTTCCCTCAGAAATAAGCACTTTTCTTAGCAATCTACATTCATCTACAAGAGAAAAAATTTCCAGAGGCTTTAGATAATGTCATTCAATTCTTTTGTTTTAGAAATGAAGAAGCTAAGGGAGAAGAGATAAGTGATTTTTCCACTGTCAGGCTGTGGCTTTCTGCAGTAATTTCAATGAGAGAGCAAGGGATATGACCAACCAAGTCTTCCATTGCAGTCAAAACTGCAATGTTGTGGAGTAAGAGGTGTACCCATGGTTATTTAGGAGTGGGCTTTTAGCGCAGAATGATTAAAGGGTATGTGAATATGTATTTTAATAAATTTCAGTCTTCCAAGTCATAAAATTAGCTAACAATTTTGAGTAAAATTTGCAAGCCCTTACCTCATATTTAAGACTTTCTTTTAAATTTTTCAGATATTGCCAATAAATTTTCACAAAATGTGGTGTTCTGACATAAAATAATGATATTTTTGATACGAGCTTGTATCATGCATCTGAAAACACAAATCCCAGAAGGCAAAGTAAATTAGCCATTCTTATAAGTCAAACCTGTCCATGGGCCTGCTGCTAGATATGTAGCATTTCTCTTACAAATTAAGGTTATATTCATTAGTTCATATTCCTCTATTAAATGCTTTCCATTTGCCTCAGATAGCAATAGCCAAGCATTTGTCACACTCAAATCTGTGTAGGAACAATGGACTTCACAGAGGTTTGTCCAATTTTACGTGGCTTTGTGACTACAGCCATGAAGTTAAAAGAAACTTACTCCTTGGAAGGAAAGTTATGACCAACCTAGACAGCATATTAAAAAGCAGAGACATTACTTTGCCAACAAAGGTCCATCTAGTCAAGGCTATGGTTTTTTCAGTGGTCATGTATGGATGTGAGAGTTGGACTATGAAGAAAGCTGAGCACCAAAGAATTGATGCTTTTGAATTGTGGTGTTGGAGAAGACTGTTGAGGGTCCCTTGGACTGCAAGGAAATCCAACCAGTCCATCCTAAAGATCAGTCCTGATCCTGAGTTGGAAAGACTGATGTTGAAGCTAAAACTCCGATATTTTGGCCACCTGATGCAAAGAACTGACTCACTGGAAAAGACCCTGATGCTGGGAAAGATTTCAGGCAGGAGAAGGGGACAACAGAGGATGAGATAGTTGGATGGTATCACCGACTCAATGGACATGAGTTTGGGTAAACTCTGGGAGTTGGTGATGGACAGGGAGGCCTGGTATGCTGCAGTCCATGGGGTCACAGAGTCGAAAACAACTGAGCAACTGAAATGACAAGCTTTACAGTGTCACTTTTCCTTATATAGCCCTTGACGATAACAGGAGAGTGAAAACAAATTAGTCCAGTATTTTTTATATTTTCCACTCCCTATATGATCTCACTCGTGTGCTCCTTCTTCCAGTAAAGTATAGAAGCTCTAAGGCTGTTATCAGACTGTGATTTGCACATCCACTTTACTACTAGTGGTTAAGCATTCATTTGGAAATAATGTCAAGAAAATCACTGCCACGTCATATGGTTGGGTTTATACGACTGACATTTGATATGACTCTGATTTTGCTTTCCAAGCATGCTCAGAGAGAGAAAATAATAATAATCACAAAACTGATCTATTGAATTTATAAAATCTTCCTATAACTTAGCACATAATTAGTTATTTGATGCTTATCTCTAATCTTCACAAAATTGTGAGGAATAAAAAGTATTAATTGGCAACATCATTAGCATCTTTATTTAAATAAGGAAACTGAAGCACAAGATCACATGTAATATAAAAAGCAGAGCTGGGATTCATTTCCATGTGATTTAGACTCTAGTGCCTGTACTTTTCTACTGTAACTTTCATAGGAACAAAAGCTGTCGAGTCAGCCTTTATCAAATATCTGTTAAACATCTAAATGTTAATTCTGTTTTTAAATCTCTAGAGAAAAAATTCAGTTTACCAACAGTATAGCTATAATTAACAGTGTCAGCAGTCTTTTAGTCATTAGGCAATAATATCTATCAGTAAATAGTTTCAGGAATTTTTTTTTTTTGGCTTCAGTGTAAGACAAATACTTTGTAATCTAAGTCCATAGTATTATATGTACACACACACAAAAAATATTGCATATTTGTATTTGTTTTTTAATATCAAATGGAATATATGTTTGTGTTGTACGTATGTAAATAATAGGTTATTATGCAAGTATATAGTATATATTAGTATATATAGAGAGAGTATATAGAACATTAGCTCAGTTCAGTTCAGTTCAGTTCAGTTGCTCAGTCCTGCCCGACTCTTTGTGACCCATGAATCGCAGGACACCAGGCCTCCCAGTCTATCACCAACTCCCGGAGTCTACACAAACCCATGTCCATCGAGTCAGTGATGCCATCCAGCCATCTCATCCTCTGTCATCTCCTCCTCCTGCCCCTAATCCTTCCCAGCATTAGAGTCTTTTCCAATGAGTCAACTCTTCACATCAGGTGGCCAAAGTGCTGTAGTTTCAGCTTCAACATCAATCCTTCCAATGAACACCCAGGACTGATCTACTTTAGGATGGATTGGATAGATCTCCTTGTGGTCCAAGGGACTCTCAAGAATCTTCTCCAAGACCACAATTCAAAAGCATCAGTTCTTTGGTGCTCAGCTTTCTTTACCGTCCAATTCTCGCATCCATATATGACTACTAGAAAAACCATAGCCTTGACAAGATGGACCTTTGTTGGCAAAGTATTGTCTCTGCTTTTAAATATGCTGTTTAGGTTGGTCATAACTGTCCTTCCAAGTAGTAAGTGAAGTGAAATGAAGTCACTCACTCATGTCCGACTCTTTGTGACCCCATGGACTATAACCTACCAGGCTACTCTGTCCGTGAGATTTTCCAGGCAAGGGTACTGGAATGGGTTGCCATTTCCTTAGTAAGCGTGTTTTAATTGCATGGCTGCAATCACCATCTACAGTGATTTTGGAGCCCAAAAAAATAAGATCTGACATTTTTTCCATTGTTTCCCCATCTATTTACCATGAAGTGATGGGACCAGATGCATTGATCTTAGTTTTCTGAATGTTGAGCTTTAAGCCAACTTTTTCACTCTCCTCTTTCACTTTCATCAAGAGGCTTTTTAGTTCCTCTTCACTTTCTGCCACAAGGGTGGTGTCATCTGAGTATCTGAAGTTATTGATATTTCTCCAGACAATCTTGATTCCAGCTGTGCTCATCCAGCCCAGCATTTCTCATGATGTACTCTGCATATAAGTTAAATAAGCAGGGTGACAATATACAGCCTTGACGGAATCCTTTTCCTATTTGAAACCAGTCTGTTGTTCCATGTCCAGTTCTAACTGTTGCTTCCTGACCTGCATACAGGTTTCTGAAGACTCAAGTCAGGTGGTCTGGTAGTCCCATCTCTTTCAGAATTTTCCACAGTTTATTGTGATCCACACAGTCAAACGCTTTGGCATAGTCAATAAAGCAGAAGTAGATATTTTCCTGAAACTCTCTTGCTTTTTCAGTGATCCATCGGATGTTGGCAATTTGATCTCTGGTTCCTCTGCATTTTCTAAATCCAACTTGAACATCTGGAAGTTCATGGTTCATGTATTGCTAAAGCCTGGCTTCAAGAATTTTAAGCATTACTTTACTAGAGTGTGAGATGAGTGCAATTGTGCGGTAGTTTGAGCATTCTTTAGCATTGCTTTCTTTGAGATTGGAATGAAAACTGACCTTTTCCAGTCCTGTGGCCACTGCTGAGTTTTCCAAATTTCCTGACACATTGAGTGCAGCACTTTCACAGCATCATCTTTTAGGATTTCAAATAGCTCAACTGGAATTCCATCACTTCCACTAGCTTTGTTTGTAGTGATGCTTCCTAAGGCCCATTTGACTTCACATTTCAGGATGTCTGGCTCTAGGTGAGTGATCACACCATTGTGATTCTCTGGGTTGTAAAGATCTTTTTTATACAGTTTTCTGTGTATTGTTGCCACCTCTTCTTAATATCTTCTGCTTCTGTTAGGTCCATACTATTTCTATCCTTTATTGAGCCCATCTTTGCATGAAATGTTCCCTTGGTATCTCTAATTTTCTTGAAGAGATCTCTAGTCTTTCCCATTCTGTTGTTTTCCTCTATTTCTTTGCATTGATTGCTGAGAAAGGCTTTCTTATCTCTCCTTGCTATTCTTTGGAATGCTGCATTCAGTTGGGAATATCTTTCCTTTTCTCCTTTGCTTTTTGCTTCTCTTCTTTTCACAGCTATTTTTAAGGTCTCCTCAGACAGCCATTTTGCTTTTGCATTTTTTTTCCATGGTGGTAGTCTTAATCCCTATCTCCTGTTCAATGTCACGAACCCCCATCGATAGTTCTTTAGGCACTCTGTCTATCACATCTAGTCCCTTAAATCTATTTCTCACTTCCACTGTATAATCATAAGGGATTTGATTTAGGTCATACCTGAATGGTCTTGTGGCTTTCCCTACTTTCTTCAATTTAAGTCTGAATTTGGCAATAAGGCGTTCATGATCTGAGTCACAGTCATCTCCCTGTCTTGTTTTTGCTGTCTGTATAGAGCCTCTCCATCTTTGCTGCAAAGAATATAATCAGTCTGATTTTGGGGTTGACCATCTGTTGATGTCCATGTGTAGAGTCTTCTCTTGTGTTGTTGGAAGAGGGTGTTTGCAATGACTAGTGCATTCTCTTGGCAAAACTCTATTAGCTTTTGCCCTGCTTTATTCTGTACTCCAAGGCCAAATTTGCCTGTTACTCCAGGTGTTTCCTGACTTTCTACTTTTGCATTGCAGTCCCCTATAATGAAAAGGACATCTAGAAGGTCTTGTAGGTCTTCATAGAACCATTCAACTTCAGCTTCTTCAGTGTAACTGGTTGGGGCATAGGCTTGGATTACTGTGATATTGAATGGTTTGCCTTGGAAATGAACAGAGATCATACTGTCATTTTTGAGATTGCATCCAAGTACTGCATTTCAGACTCTTGTTGACCATGATGGCTACTCCATTTCTTCTAAGGGATCCCTGCCCACAGTAGTAGGTATAATGGTCATCTGAGTTAAATTCACCCATTCCAGTCCATCTTAGTTAACTGACTCCTAGAATGTCAACGTTCACTCTTGCCATCTCCTATTTGACCACTTCCAATTTGCCTTCATTCTTGGACCTAACAATCCAAGTCCCTATGCAATATTGCTCTTTACAGCAGCGGACCTTGCTTCTATCACCAGTCACATCCACAGTTGGGTATTGTTTTTGCTTTGGCGCCTCCCTTTGTTCTTTCTTGAGTTATTTCTCCAGTGATTTCTAGTATCATATTGGGCACCTACCAACCCAGGGAGTTCATCTTTCAGTGTCCTTTCTTTTTGCCTTTTCATACTGTTCATGGAGTATTAGTATTGAGTATATATGGATAATATGACCTTTTATTGTAAATTGATTTCCCATATTTTTGTCTGTAGCATAAGTAATTCAAATTAATTTCTTATTCTTACAAAGATTTCATTTGTAACTTCTTAGTTATGCCCTAATGAGTACTCTACTTTTGTCTCTCTTCCATTTTCCAATTTATTACAGAAATTAGTCAATAATAATTCATTTTCCACAAATCAGTAATGACAGCTATACTCAAATGACAATTATACTTATTCACATCTGAATTCTGTTTTTTAAGATCAATATATTGTCTAAGTATGTAAACTAAGCTTGCTAGCTGACAGTGTTTATTTTCCTGCACTCCTCATTCATGGAAGTTAAGAGGAAACGGACAGTGTATCCTTTCCCCTATTCTATTCTCAGTCATTTCATTCATTTTTAATGACGTCTTTTTTTTTTTAATTTTCTTTACTTTATTGTGTTGGTTTTGCCATACAATAACATGAAACCGCCATGGGTTTACATATGCTCCCCCTCCCTCATCCCAATTCCCTCCCCCAGGGACATCTCGGTGCACCAGCCCCGAGCACCAATTCTGGGCTGGTGATTGATTTCACATATGGTAATTAAGATGTTTCAATGCCATTCTCCCATATCCTCCCACCCTTGCCCTCTTCCACAGAGTCCACCTGTCTCATCTATACATCTGAGTTCCTTTTGCTGTCTCGCATGCAGGGTTCTCGTTACCATCTTTCTAAATTCCATATATATGCATTAGTATACTGTATTGTTTTTCCTTCTGGCTTACTTCACTCTGGATAATAGGCTCCAGTTCTGTCCACCTGAGTAGAACTGATTCAAATGAATTTTTTTTTTAATGCTGAGTAGCATTCCATTGTGTGTATGTACCACAGCGTTCTTATCCGTCTTTTGTACAACTGGTTAGACGGACTAGAGGGCAGTGGGGCCCAGAGGCTTGTGCAGTATTGTGTGGTTTAGAAACGTGAAGAGAGAAGCTTTTGCTGGCAAATATTTAGTTGCCGGGAGCCGTCAGGATGCTCCCTTGCTTGGATGACAAGGTCACGAGACTAAGAAAGTATTTGCAAAGCTGACTTTCTTTATCAGGGCATCCTGGGCAAGCCCTACCCTGATATTTTTCTTGGAAGTTCTGTCCATGCTCGGAACATTGGCTCATCTCAGTAGGTCAGTCACAGTTGGAAAGAATTCGTCCTGAGATAATCCCCCCAGACCTTATCGACCAGAGGATCCCCCCAGACCTTATCGACCAGAGGATCCGGGAAGGTGGATCACCTTCCCCGGGGGCTAAGGAGGAATGAAAGGGACATTTAAATAGGTTACTACTCCTCCTACTAATTACTGGGGAGTTTACCAAGAGTTCTCTGGGGGTCATGGCAAGGCCACCACCAGAAAGGCTCGTACTTGGGTCACCTTTCCACCTCCCACTCCCCTGACCACTCCACGGAGGAGGCTCGCTTCCTTGAAGAAATCAGGCTCGACTGAGACTTAGGAATGCTCATAATTGTGGCCAGCATAGTTGGAGATATTGATTGCTTTAGGATATGTAGACATAGGAATTCATTATAGTAGTTACAAGGTTAATAGGGTTTTATTGCTAAAGCAGTGCTGCTTGACTGTCTCTTAGTCCTCTTTCCTCTCTCTAAACTGTCTCTTTGTCCTCTTTCCTCTTTTCTGGTAAGAACTGGAGTAGGTTACTAGAATAAACAGTCTCAAGCTTAAGCCCTTCCCTCTAGCTTCTACATAGTTGTACCTGATAAGAGAAATGTAACCTTTCTACTTAGGTTGATGTACTTATCATGATTGAATGAAGTATTCTGAAGACATTCAAATGGTAAACATACTATTGTTAAATCTAATTACATAAAAATCTGACTTCTGCAAAGGGAATGTTTCATGATAGTTTGGGGAATAAACTCAATGATAAGGTTGCTATGGGAGGTAGAAAACAAAAAATTGTATAGAACGATAGGTGATGTAATGGGGATGTCTTTTGGCTATAAAAACTGTAAACCAGCAACAATAAACTGAGAGACTCAGCTCAGTTCTTCTTCCGCCGACGCCACCCATCCCTCAAGACCCCCGGACCCCGCCGAGGCTGGACCCCGGCATTTAGTGTTAGGTGGTATTTTTCAGTCTTTTTAGGGAAAATCTAGGATCAATACATCTGTAACAAGTAAAGAAATAATGGCCTTGCTTGGTGAAAAGAATCCTCCTGCAGTGCAGGAGACCCAGGTTTGATCCCTGTGTTGGGAAGATCTTTGAGTCAGAGAAATGTGGCTTCACTTCAAATCTCTGGTGTGTATATTTTAAAAGGTATATGTTCTCAGAATTCCTGAAACATTCAGATTGTATAATTGTATTTTCTTTATACTTCATATTACTTAAAATTGAATTTTCTAAATCCCAGCACCTGGGAAGTGATTCCTGTTTTACTATGTAATTTTTTCCAAGAGGAAAATATTTTTTTAACTTGTGATATTTTTTAAGTTTTAAAATATATTTTATGCATTATTTAATCATTTTTATCTTTTTCTTCATTATAAAATGGGCATAAGGTTAGAAGAAATCAATTTTCAAATATACATAATTGATAAAGGAAAATATGCACCATAAGTAGCTAGTCATTTTGTATGTCTTTGGCTAACCTTGGATTGCCAATACATTTTTAATGAAATTTAGCACTTTTTAGTTAGAATGTTGTGTTTAGGTCAGTTGTAGAATAGTATAGATGACTTAATATAAAAAGTTATTTTGCTAATCTACTGTGTAATTAGTGAGTCCATTAACAACTGTTAGACTATTAACTTTTTCATTATTTATCATAGAAGCTGTATTTATTTTGACTTTTAAAATTAATACTCTTGGAGAGAGGCATTTCAAAATAGGACAAAAAGCTAAGGATAAACCTCAATGTACTAAAAACTACATGAGATATTTGGAGGAACTCTATTTGGTGTACAATTTTAAATAATCTTTATATTTTAATAATTATGCAGATAAGTAACTGTGGTCATAAATATGTGAAATCATATAATACAAAATTCTTATTAGAATTTTAAATGCAGAGATTTTTATTAGTTTTTCCATAAATACATTCCAAGAGCCAACAACATTGTCAGGTAACTGGCAAATACTCTATAAATAATGGTTAAATGAAATAATTTAAAAAATTCTCTAGTTGAATGACTTGAATTTAAGATGAACTGCCTTTGAGATGAATAATATTAACATATTAATGTATTGTTTAGGGTTAAGTTATGTGCTGTGCTGTGCTTAGTCATGTCTGACTCTTTGTGACCCTGTGGGCTGTAGCCCACCAGGGTCCTCTGTTCATAGGTATTCTTCAGACAAGAACATTGGAGTGGGTTGTCATACTCTCCTCTGGGGGATCTTCCCAACCAAGGGATTGAACCCAGGTCTGCTGCATTACAGTTGAATTCTTTAACATCTGAGCCACTAAGGAAGCCCAGGGCTAAGTTATAGGGAATAAAATTTCTTCTAGCTACTTTTAGTACAAAAGGATATCCTATTGAGTACTAATAACTTACAGAATTATTGGGAAGACTAAACAAGTTGACTCTAGGTTAACCTTTCAAGAAATGATTCCAGATGTTGTGCTGTAGAACCAAGCCACCAAGAAAGCCACTTCTATGAAAACCAGAATGTTCATAAAATTGCCACAACCCCTTGATGGTAGTGATCAGGATACCGCATCTACAGTGACATTTGCCAGCAGAAAAGAGCCGAAGTATGCCCTCCATGTCAGTTCTGCCATGCAAATTTGTTAAAAGTGTAGCAAAAGTAACGAAATTGAAATCTTCAGTATCTTGAAGTTTAGGAAATGTTATTTTTCTGCCTCTGCAAGATGATCATTTTGGGTTTGGAAAGAGAATATTAAGCTTCCTGTGTCTGTTTATTTTTAAAATTATTTTTGTAATATCTATTTTTGCATAATTTATAATTTTCATCTCATACTAGCGAATTACTTGCTTATATAGTATAATAGTTGTAGTGTTAGTCACTCAGTTTGTGTCTGACTCTTTGTGACCCCATGCTCTGTATCCCACCAGGCTCCTCTGTCCATGGGATTCTCCTGGCAAGAATACTGGAGTGGCTTGCCATTCCTGTCTCTAGAATATCTTCCGGACCAAGGATTGAAACTGAGTTGCCTTCATTGCAGACAGATTATTTACCATATGAGCTACAGGGATCAATAAATAATATTATTGAAGTGCATGCTAAAACTTTTAACATGCAACATCAGGAGTTTGAGTATTACCTGTCTAGAGAAAGGAGAAAAATAACAAAATCTTGAGAGATCACTGTGTTCTCATAGGGAAGCTTACATAAGTTGAACACATAGCATTATCACACATATTTACTCCTGTAGAATATAAGTTCCTGCATGTAGAGGGTATGTATTCAACTAATTCTGTCTAAGGGTCATAGTGTATGCTGCTGCTGCTGCTAAGTCAGTCACTTCAGTCGTGTCCAACTCTGTGCGACCCCATAGATGGCAGCCCACCAGGGTCCCCCCTCCCTGGGATTCTCCAGGCAAGAACACTGGAGTGGGTTGCCATTTCCTTCTCCCATGTGTGAAAGTGAAAAGTGAAAGTGAAGTTGCTCAGTCGTGTCCGGCTCAGCGACCCCATGGACTGCAGCCTACCAGGCTCCTCTGTCCATGGGATTTTCCAGGCAGGAGGACTGGAGTGGGGTGCCATTGCCTTCTCCGATCATAGTGCATACTCATTGTTTATTGATGAGTGAGTCCAAAATTTAAAGAGCTGTCATGGAGAAGAAGGAATAAAATTGTTTTGCTTTGGACTTCCCTGGTGGCTTAGTGGGTAAGAATCTGCCTGCCAATTCAGGGAACATGGATTCCACATCCAGTGGGACAACTGAGTCTATGCACCACAACTACTGACCCCGTGCTCTAGAGCCCATGGGCCACAACTAGTGAGCCCCTGTGTCACAACTACTGAAGCCCATGTACCCTAGAGCCAGAAAGTTGTACCTCCTGAACCCATGTGCCGCAACTATTGAAGCTCATCCACCTAGATCCTGTGGTCTGCAACAAGAGAAGCCACCACAAGGAGAAGCCTGTGCACTGCAACTAGAGAGTAACGCCAAATCTCTGCAACTAGAGAACACCTGCATGCGGCATTGAAGACCCAGCACAGCCATAAATAAATAAAGTAGTTTGTAAAAAAATTACTTTGCTTTACTCCAACATATAGTGCTAGAAGGAGTAGTTCACAATTAGGGAATGAACATATGAACTGGAGTTTTCTAAGTATCAGAGTTTTCTAAAGTTGAATAGATTCCCATAATAAGCATTATTTCAGTAGAAAATAAGTGATCATCTACCAGGGATGTTACAGAAAAGATTCTGTTTAGGTGGCTGAACTAGATGAATGAGTTTAAATTCTAAAGTCTCCTTAAACTTTCTGATCCTATGACTATAAAATTATTTTTTGGAAAAAGTTCAAGTATAAAAAAGGAACCTTTTTTTTTTTTAATTTGAATGTCAGTCCAACAACTTTAGATAAAAATTAGAGTCAAGACTATGGTACAATAGGCATAAAGAATGAAAATAAAGTTGAAATACATGATGGCTCTAGATGGTAAGATTCTTGTAGGAATACACTGCTAAATTCTATGCTGGGGGACTTCCACATTCAATTCTTTAAAAATTCAAAACCGTGTATCAATACTATGCTTAAATCTCAAAATATCACATTCAAGAAACGTCTGTCTCCATCAAGTAAACTTTGGAGTGTATCCCACTTAAGAAAATATCAGACACATGAAGGATGTGACTCATGTCTCCCTTCAAAATTACAGGTGGAATGTTTATAGAAAGAAAGATTATGTATGTCTCAAGCTCTGAGACACTTTAAATTAGTAATTGTCATACTTTAAACCTATGCAAATAACAAGACCCTGACATGGTACATAATCCATTTGTCTTTCCTCAAAGAGACAGAAAATAACTCAAAGTAACTTATCCAAGAATCCTGCCATGACAGTAGCAGACAGCAAACACACCTGTCTTCCTTATCTATCATTAACTGAGTTTGAGTTCATAGTAGACCTATCAACACTTGACAGATCTAGCCTGATTTTCCCTAGGCACACAGGCCAGTTTATTTACCTTTTATGTGATACACACTTTTAACTTAGAAAATACAATCATTAGAAAAATATTAATTATATAATCTTAATACATTTATACTTCTTCCTAGATGAAATAATAAAATTCTGTTATATTACATCAATAACTATATTCACAAGCTTAGTAGGGTGAAAATAATAGAAATTATTTATTTTATTACTTGTTCCATTCTGGTCAGATAATAATATTAATGATTAAATAGATTACTCCCATTTCTACTACCTGTCATACTAAGACTGAAGTCAGTGCACTCTTTTCCTTATTCTCTTTTTTGCCTTGACATGTTTTTTATTACAGTTTTCTTGACACAAAACCAAACGCCCATTTTTTGAAGAGTGAAGATACTCCTGGAAAATGTCCCTGTTTTTAATGGTTAAAAAAAAACAAACTCTCTTCTCTTTATAAATACCATTACTAACAGAAATTTGTAATTTTACTGAGAAATACATGATAGAGAAGACATAAATAATGTATTTTCCTACTCCTCTTTGTAGGATTGGCATAAAAGCAATAGAAATGCTGCTTAATAGATAGAGATTATGCAGAAATGTGGCCTTGACATGGATTTCCCATTGTGGTGCCAAGATGCCCCAGGGAGAATATTTACTGGAGGTTGCTGAAGGCAAACATATTTGGATATATAATTCAAATAATTTTAAAATGGAATAGAAAACCTATCCAGTTATACATAGATGGAGTGATATAATTGGCCTGGAATCAAGTGTGAGAATATGTTAAGGAAGCAATTCAGGATAAAGGTTGTGAACAAAATATGTGTGTCAATTCTCATTGATTGTTCCATGTTTAGTACTTATTTAAGTGAGTAACTATAAGAACAGGGATGATCTGTGTTGAATTTGGAATCATTTAAAGTACTTAAAGGATAATGTTAAGAAACCAAATTTTACATGTAGAAGTTCTATGGAGCAATTGAGCAATTAGGGAAGAATAGTTATTTCATTATATTTTATCAAACATTTTGCATTCACTGACTTGCTATGTCTACTTCACTTTTCCTTCGGTGAGGCCCTATTATTTATGTCTAATACATTTGTCTTTATCACTTATTGTATGTTCTTTTTTCATAATCTATTATTATTTATATATTTGAAGGCCCCAGCTCTTTTTGTCAGTAGTTGTTACAGTTTTCCACCTTAAAACTGATTCCTGATGGATCCTCAGTATTGTATTTCCAATGATTTAGCAGAATACAGGGAGATAAAGTATGCTGAGTACCTGCCATGTGCCAAAAATTAACTATGTATTAATATATGTACTAGTGTATATATATATATATATATATATATAGTGTATATAATTTATATATCTATCTTAATTCCAACTGCAGTTCTGTATGTCTAGCATCATTTTTTATGACTTGCATTCCTTTGGTACAAGTCAGATTCTTTGAAATAAATATTACAGTACAAATAATCTTTTTCTTACATCCAAGAAGAATCTTAATAAATATGACCCATATAATTAGTTGTAGAGCACTGTCCTTTTCAGGAAAAGACAGTCAAAACAGGAACTCCAGTCTTGATAGTCATCACTCAAAAATTTTTAAAGTAATCCAAGTGTGAAATTATAACCATTTTTTAAAATGTCTTGGAGGAAAGAGTATACAATAGAGAAAAGGTGGTATCTTCAGTAAGTGATGCTAGGGAAATCGGACAGCTACATGTAAAAAGAATGAAATTAGAAGATTCTCTAATACCTTATACAAAAATAAAATCGATCAAATGCCTAAATGTAAGACTGGGTCCTATAAAACTCTGAGAGAAAAACATAGGTAAAACCTTATTTGACATAAATCACAGTAATATCTTTTTGGATTCACCTCTTAGCATAATGAAAATGAAAAAAAAAAAAACAAATGGGACTCAATTAAACTTAAAAGCTTTTTTCCTAGCAAAGAAAGCCATAAAAAAATCAAAAGACCACCTACAGAATGGAGAAAATGTTTGCAAACAGGGGAAAGACAAGGGATTAATTTCTAAAATATACAAACAGTTTCTATCACTTAATACCAGAGTAATAAACAACCCAATCAAAACATGAACAGAGATCTAAATAAACATTTTTCCAAAGAATACATACAGATGGCCAACAGGTACATGAACAAATTATCAGTATTGTTAATTATTAGAGAAATGCAAATCAAAACTACAGTGAGGTATCACCTCACTCACCAGTCAGAATGGCAGTCATCAAAAAGTCTGCAAACATTAGTTGCTGGAGAAAGTGGAGAAAAAGGAATCCTCCCTACATGGTTGATAGGAATGTAAATTGGAATAGCTACTATGGAGAATAATATAAAGTGTCCTATAATTTCTAAAAGTAGAACTACCATATGATCCTGCAGTCCCACTCCTGGGCATATATCTAGAGAAAAACATAATTCAAAAAGATACATGTACCCCAGTGTTCACTGAATAGTCATCAAGAGATATATGTATATATATCAGTACATATAGAATAGAATATTACTCAGTCATAAAGAGTGAATTAATGCCATTTGCAGCAACAAAGATGGACCTAGAGATTGTCATACTAAGTAAGATAAGTCAGAGAGAGACAAACATCATATGATATTGCTTATACATACAAGTAAAAGCAAACTTATTTACAAAACAGAAATATACCCACAAACATAGAAAGCAAATTTATGGTTACCAAAGGGGGAAAAAGTAAGGGATAAATTAGGTGTTTGGGATTAATGTATACACACTACTATGTAATAGATGAACAGCAAGGGCCTACTGTATAGCCCAGGAAGCTATATTCAATATTTCATAATAAACTATAAGGGAAAACATTAAAACTATATATAGAGTGTGCATATTATATACTATATATATGCATACAGCTGAATCACTATACTGTATACCTAAAACTAACACAGTTTAAATCCACTTTATTCCAATAAAAAATCATAAAATGTTTCATATTTTCCAGTTTTCTACTACAGTATAACTCATTGCAGCTTTGCATCTCATTCCTCAGAAGAACCTTGTCGGCATCTACCACCAGTCTCTCAATCAGTAGTCCTTCCCTGGTCTACATGTTTAGGCCTGTATAATCTTAATTCTAAAAACCATGGGCTTCAGGAGTAATAAAGATAATTCCATACCACTGATCCACTGGACTATATTCACAGTAACTCCCTCAGATAAGGTTTTAAGAATGATTCCTGACCTACTTCTAAACAGAAAAGGTGTCTTAGACTAATTGTGTATATCGACTTTAGAAATTATCAGTGTTTAAATTTAGATAGTAGCTCAGTCCTTTGTGTATATTGTAAGAAAATGGGTATACAGATATATAAATATATTGTTTTTTATATTAAAGGTCACATTGCAAAAACAATATTGGGCCTAATTAATGGTTAAGTGGAGTTTTCTAATGCATCTATTTCCAGAATTTCCAAATATGACTTTTGAATATTATGTCTAAAATTATTCTTATATACCTTTAGCAGTGGCTTGTAGGTTGCTATAGACATGTAATTATGGGCTTTAAATAAACTAGCTGTCAGCAGACTTCAGCTAAAAAACTGTACTAACTACATTGACCTTTGGTTTATGTGTGTATCTGCTATTATGTTTAAACTTAGCTTTGATTGTGTTCCCAACATATTAATTACAGAATTTTTGCTATTCAGTTAGGTATTATTTCTGTGAGTTCTGTAAAATTATTAACGAAATTCTTAGTGTGAATTAGTTGCTTTTGCTTTTGTTATGCTATTTGTCTACTTCTCAAAAATGCCTATTTCAAATTTTTCTTGAGTCCTTTGTGGTTTTTTGGTGGCCTTTTAAGGGAAAATAAAATTAATTTATTCATAACAGAAAATAGGTTCATGAAGAAAACTTATTTTTTATTTCAGTGAGCAAGTAACAGCAAAAAGGTATAGTGTAGAAGTGAAACATAAGAAAATGATAAACTATCCTAACAATATATTCAGTTACTTTATCTCACCTTTTCTATCTTTGTTCTTTCATCATTGTCAAAATTTCTTCTCTGTTTAAAATTCAGACAGCACAAATGTTTGAATTTTGTTTCTGTGATTATAATGTCTACATATTTAATCAATGCCTGATTAATTTTATATATCATAGCATTGTTTTCACATGATTATATTTTATTTATCTTATACACTATTACTGAAAGTCAAGCTACGTTGATAAATTCTATTAGTCAGCTAAGGCTTCTATAGCAAAATACCAGTCTTTTAATTGACGGGGAAGATTAAATAACATAAATTTATTTTCTCACACTTCTTTTCACAAAAGTCCAAGATCAAAGTGTTGGTAAGGTTGATTTCTGGTGAGGTGTCTCTTCCTGACTTGTAGACAGCCAAATTCTCACTGTCTTTTTCTCTGTATTGAATCACTCTTGGTGTTCCTTATTCTTATGAGGACACAGGTTCTGTTGTATCAGGGCTTGCTATAGACTGAATGTTTTTCCCCTAAATCCTTATGTCGAAGCCTAATTCTCAGTGTGGTGGTATCTAAAGATTGTGATTAGGTCATGAGTGTTCGGCATGAATAACATTATCATCCTTATAAAAGAGACGTGCAGAACTCCTTTACCCCTTAGGGCCATCTTAAGACACAATGAGAAAAAAAAAAATCATCCATGAACTATGAACTAGGAAGCAAACATTCAATTCTCTAGCACCTTGATCTTGGACTTGCCAACTTCCATAATTTTGAACAATAAATTTTTGTTGTTTTTAAGTCACCCAGATTAAGGCAGGGACACACACTTAGGATCCTCATTTAACCTTAATAGCTCAGGAAGGCCCTATCTCCAAATACAGTCATGTTGAGGGTTAAGCTTCAACCTGTGGATTTTTGGGGGGCCACAGTTCAGTCCAAAACAGTATTATGTTCCTGAAATATTGCTGTTAGACTATGTCCCTATTGCATTATACAATTATCATCGCACTTTCCTTTCATCATTTCATGGCAAATAGATGGGGAAACAGTGGAAATAGTGTCAGACTTTATTTTTGGGGGGTCAAAAATCACTGCAGGTGGTGATTGCAGCCATGAAATTAAAAGACGCTCACTCCTTGGAAGGAAAGTTATGACCAACCTAGACAGCATATTAAAAAGCAGAGACATTACTTTGCCAACAAAGGTCCATCTAGTCAAGGTTATGGTTTTTTCCAGTAGTCATGTATGGATGTGAGAGTTGGACGGTGAAGAAAGCTGAGCACCGAAGAATTGATGCTTTTGAATTGTGGTGTTGGAGAAGACTCTTGAGAGTCCCTTGGACTGCAAGGAGATCCAACCAGTCCATCCTAAAGGAGATCAGTCCTGGGTGTTCATTGGAAAGACTGATGCTGAAGCTGAAACTCCAATACTTTGGCCATCTGATACGAAGAGCTGTCTCATTGGAAAAGACTATGATGCTGGGAAAGACTGAGGGAAGGAGGAGAAGGGAATGAGAGAGTGTGAGATGGTTGGATGGCATCACTGACTCAATGGATATGAGTCTGGGTAAACTCTGGGAGTTGGTGATGGGCAGGAAGGCCTAATGTGTTGCAGTCCATGGGGCTGTAAAGAGTCGGACATGACTGAGCAACTGAACTGAAATGAACCTGTTTCGTATATTAACTTAGTATTGTAAGAAAAATATTTTAATATATAGCATTTTTAATACCTTGATGAACTTTTAAAGAGGAACCCCTGATCAGTTATATCATTGTTAATTTTCAATGACATTTTAAAGAAATAATGCTCTTCAATCATTGTTACTAGATGACAGAACTGGCACTTACTGAGGAGCAATGCCTGGTGATTTGATAATAACCCTCAATGTAATCAAATGACATATACACACACACACACACACACACACACATATATGATACACAATTCAGTGAAATCAGTTAATTGATATTTCATATAAAATATCCCTGGATTAAGCCATTAAGAGCCAGGACAATTCATTCAAGTGCCAAGAAGACTATATAAGTGTGTAAAATTGCAGAACATAAGGCCATAGAATGCTTTGGCATCTTTGTGTTCTTTGACTTCCATTGCATCACCCTTATATCTTCACACTGTGGTCTCAGTGTGTTGTCTGTGTCCTGATTTCCCTTTTTTATAAGGATACCAGTCATATCAAATTGATGGCCTACCTCACTCCAGTGAGACTTGATAATAACTAATTATATATGCAATGAACCTGCTTCCAAAATTCTTCTTAAGTCTGAGGACTTAAGGCTGCACATATGAATTTTGACGAAACATAGTTAACCATAACACAAGGGTATTATCAGCCAAGATTCTCTGAAAGAATGACACTCCCACTTGCCACAGTGAGCTCTGCCCTTCAGGCAAGCTCATGCACTTTATTTCATTCATTATGTAGGTTAATGAATAAATAAAACAAAGTTTAATTCACTTCTTGATGTAATTAAAAGAGTTCTTGAATTTCTATAACAAAAACATCCAGAGATGGATTTAAAAACTTTTGAAAATCCCTCCTTACCCCTTATATTTGAAGATGGGTATTAGATTTTCATATTGAAAAGCAGTGTATCAGGGGTGAGAGTGGATATTAATCCCAGGTTTTTGCAAAATGATTCTCCCACATAGAAGTTATATAGTAAAGGCTTTTTACTCTGTAGATAGTTAGGGGTGAGCTAGAAATAGAAGCTCTTTGCCTATAGGAACACAGGGGATAGAAGCATGAATATCTGAATCTTGTGACTTTCAGGGTTTCATACAGATCTTCTGGAATTTTTGAGAGAACTGATGCTAGAACTGGCCAAGAAAATAGTTTTTAATCAATTTCTTTATTTATATTTATTTATCTGGGCTGTGCTGAGTCCCCATGGGGCTACTCTTTGTTGGGGTGTGCAGGCTTCTTACTGAGATGTCTTCTCTTGTTGTGGAGCACAGGCTCTAGGCACACAGGTTTTGATAGTTGCAGCATGGGCTCAGTGCTTGTGCAGATGAACTCTAGAGCATGGGCTTAGTAGTTGTGCACAGGCTTAGTTGCTCCATAGTGTGTGGAATCTTCTCAGATCAGGGATTGAACTCATGTCTGCTGCATTGACAGGTGGATAGCACTGTTCCACCCAGCAAGTTCGGAAAAAGAATGACCCCAGGGTGCACTAAGTGAATTGGTGAGGCCAAGAGCATTCCAGAGATTTGAAACTCATTGAAAAGAAGATGGGCTGGCCTAAGGGGAAAAAATTTGCTGGATAATCCTCCTGTATGCAGTCCCTCATTCAGTACACTTCTGACTAAATTAGCAAACAAACAAAATAGGCTCCCATGAGAGAGCCTTCATGGGAGAGCCTGAGGCCTCTCACTTCCAGGAGAGTGTGCCCCAAATCCATGCCCCTATATTTAACTCTCAAGAGTAGCCTAATTAGAACCTCACCTGTTTTTTTAAGATTTGGTCTGTGGTGACTAGCAGACAGCAGTTGCCTGAACTGACCAGCTACCGAAGACAAGGATTGTCTTATGAAGGCTCTCAGGTGAAGAAAAGCTGATTCTGGGAATCTGTGGGCAAATTAAAGGAACCACTGGGGTCCATCCTGGGTCCCTGAGTGAATTCATGGGACGGGTGTGGCTCATGTGTACCTGGACTCAGTAGTATTTTCCACAGCTCAGGTCCAGCTGCCCTATTTCTGGCTTGAGTAGATTTTAAGTTGTCAGTGTTGGCATGCCTCAGAATCAATGGTGAGGTAGTTAAGCGATCAGTTTCAGAGATTTTGGTTTAGAATGTTCAGAATCAGTCCATATGGAGAAAATTTATTTTGACATTGCCACATGTGTTAGATTTAGCTTCTGATTTAGTTATTGGACAGTTTAATTAGGTTACTGGACATTATTGTCAATGTTCTGCACTTTAATTATGTTTACCACTACACAGTGAATTCATGGAGAAAATATTTACAAAAAATCAACAGAACTTAAAAATTCCCTTTTATCTTGCTCAAACCTAGATCCCTCTTCTGAGTTAATTATTGGTTTATTACGTAGGTTTTCAAGAACTTTTCTAATACATTCACTTCGTTTTGAATGTTGAAATATTATTTTGTTTTGTTGAGGTGGGTCATTTCGTATGTATGGGCACTCTATATATTTCTGGAAATTGTTCAACATAGTTTTACTCTGTCCCAAAATGGATTTTAATCAGTGCAAAAAAAAATGGAAATATTATAAAGAACAATGCTTGGAATACTGTATATTTTTATATTGAATTGAATTTTTAATATGTGAACGTGATCCCTCAAATCACTTAAAAATGCTAGTGCCATTTTCTACCCACATTCTGGTAGGCAACTGGGTTAATGTAATTGATGTCCAGATGCTGTAATTCTTAAAAATCCTGGTTACTTTGGGGGTGTTCAAACTTTATTAAGTTGATGACAGAATAAACTGTTATTCACTGTGTATTATTACAGAGGCATATTACTCTGTTATTAATAGTAGAATTGATATTCTTACAATTAATATTATAGAGATTCATGTTAAATTATAAGAATTTTCTTCTGGAAGCAGGATTTGTGAAGCAGTTATGTTAAAGAGAGAAATTTTATAAATAGTCTCTTAGGAAGAGACCATTGAAGTGCTGAAAGACGGTTACAAATCGTGTTGTAAATAAAGCTATTTGCTTTGTTTGTCTAATTTTGGCACATTTTTCTATATTATTGTATAGTTATTTATTATTTCCTGTGTGGATGACATCTTAACAGTCTGTAGACTTCTTGAGAGAGGAATATTTATTTCTCTAGTATATACAAGAGTTAATTCCAGTCACTGCTTGCCCTACAATGGCTACAGAAAATGTAAAGTGATTTTTCTATGAAGCATTTTTTATTTGTGCGGTACTTAACACTCAATCCTCAGTGGATCTGTTTGAATGCCGCTTGTTATGCCATTTACAAACCTTTCACACCAAATAATGTTAACATCTCATTCAGAGACTAACCTTTTTACACTTAGCACTTTCCAATTTATAAAAGATGTTCAAATACTATGTCATTGTTTAATATTCCATATTTCTTTTGTTAACTGACATCTGTTTATTTTTGTTAGCAGTAGTTCATCTTAACCTCACCCTTATTGGTGCCAGCCCTCTTTTTCCCACTACAATGACATATATAATCCTTTTTTGGACAGGCATTCTGCCTCTGTTCAGAGTATTTAAAGTAGACCATCCCATTTGAGGGTAAAAGCTGGTGACCGTCCTCAGAATGGAGTGTTTGTTTACTTTTCAGTTTCTTGCCAAATTTGCTTATTATCTATGTTCAAGTCATCCAGCTTCTTAAGTGGAAATTATTGTTAAGAGCAAATATACAGTTAGACTGACACAGTGGAAAAAGTCTTGCCCTGAAAAGTTTGATAATGAGATAATTTTGTGCTTTTGGTAAAAGCAATAAGGTAACTCACTGAAGAGAAATGTTTTTGAGGATGCTTATTTTTTTTTTCCCTAGGTATGGTTTTGTATCTCTGGGCATCTACCAAGTATTAGATAATGTTTGAACAATAAAGAACCTTATTGTAAATCAGGTATAAGGAACCTGAGATTGTGGTGCTCAACAGATTTGCTAAAGTTAGCATCCTTCAATGGTTTTGCTTTCTCCTGTTTCTCATAAATGTCAAGGATTTTCTCCATGCCTGCACAATGATATATGTCACCCCTTCTAAGATTAATAATCTTTGCCAATACTGGAGTTGATTTATGCTCTGGCTCTGTTGGCAACAGTCTTCCCTACCCCAGCCCTCATCAGCTACATTGATTGGGCACCAGAGCTTCTCCCAGCCTGCTGGTTAAGCAGATGCTAATGGGCAAATGAGCAACAGCAGGGGGGCATGCTGGGGTGATCTTCATTCATTAGCAACTGTTCAAGCAGCAGGATGAGGGAATCTGCAGATGCTGAGAAAGACTCTAGGATGAACTTGACCTCAAAGGTACTTGTGAACAAAACTTGAATTTTATGAGAAGGTAAGGTTTTCCATGTTTACCAAAACTCCAGTATTCTTGCCTGGAAAACTCCATGGACAGAGGAGCTTGGCAGGCCCTGGTCCATGGGCTCCCAAGGGGTCAGACACAGCTGAGTGACTAACACTGTCACACATTATCACACACAGAGGATCAAAGGCAGATTTATGTCACCTGAATCAACTTTCCTTCTGAACATTGGAATGCTTATAGAATTGTGTTGATCTTTCTCCCATTTATCAGATATTACTTTTTTTTCTGAAATACTTCCAATGCTGTCTTTGAATTTTCTCAGGAAACATTCTCTGTCCTCATCTCTGGCAGTCAAAGTGTTCATACATTAAGAGATGATTTTTATTGGGTTATTTAGATCGTTATATACAATTATCCTTGATGTTTGAGATTACAGGTAGCTAATTAAAATTGTTATCAGATACCTCTCATTTAAAGCTGGGTCACTGTAATAATTTTCTAGGGCTGTAGTAACAAGTTACCACAAACTTTGTGGCTTGAACAACATAAATGTACTGTCTCACAGTCAGGAGGCCAAAAATCTGCAATCAAGTTGTCACAGGGTTGCTTCCTTCTGGAGGATTTGAGGGAGAATCTGTTCAGTGCCTCACTTCTATCTTCTGGGGGTGCTGGCAGTCTTCCTTGGCTTGCCAATGTATCACTCTAGTCTCTATCTCTGTCTTCACATGTCTTTCCTCCATGTGTCTCCGTCTTTCTGTCTTTTCTCTTATGAGTATATCTGTCATAGGATTTAGGGCTAAACCTAAATCTATGATGACCTTATCTGATCATCCAAGTAAGTTCACATTCACAAGTATCTGGAGTCAGGACATGATATATTATTTGGAAGGACACTATTCGATCTACTAAAATCACTGAATTCTAATGATATGCATCAAGATATGACATGAATACATTTTTTAACATAGATTGCTTATGCGTGTTTTCCAAGTCTTTTAAGGCAAGACTAAAACAACATAGTATGTTTGTGCTGTTTTTAGAGTTTAAATGTTTCTCTAAAGATAGTAACCACATTCACACACCTGTATGTGATATATGCATGAATTACAAATTAAGTTAAAATTGTAGAACTGAAATAAATTTGTCATGTGCATTTCCTGTTAGAGGCATCTAATTATCATCTGAGTAACCCACTGTACTGAATTTTGATGTTGTCCAGATATATTCATGTCTTGTCAATTTTTTAGAAGTGAACATTATTCAAATTCATTTTACGTGAACTTAGAGGGAAGTGTTTTGAGCAATACATCCAGTGTTTGTCAGCCTTTGCTATTCAGAGTACTCTTAACACCAAGAAAGCAACCTGATTCTTATTTCAGGAATGATAATGGCTGTGTAAGTTGAGATGAATATACAACCAGAGAGTTTATTTTTTGTTATTATTATTTTTTTTTTAGCTAACTTTCTACAGTGAGCAGAAAATTCCCAGGACATCATTAATGTGTACTTACATTCATATTTTATTCCTGTCTTTCATTGTCTCTCAGAACTGTATCCCTTGTGTGGCCTCTGATTTTAAATTCTCGGTTGGTTCAGCTGCTACAGGGAGAAATAGGTCTGCAGCACACTCCCTGCCAAACACTGGGAGTATAGGTTTCCCATTTTAAATTCGCAAAATGTAGTCCTTCTGGCCCCAGGAGGCTTTGGCTGCTTTACCTTGCTGCTATAATGAGAATATACTGACACATTTTCATTATTAGATCAAAGGAGAAGCACATTACATGAAGTCACTTGCAAATGAAATATAAAAATTGGCTGGAGTGTACACTTTCATTCTAATCAAATACCATTCTCTTTTTCCAGAATCAATAGAGGAAACCAAAGAAAGGAGACACGCAGTCTGAAATTAATATAGCTGGTGAAATCAGACTTAAAGCGGGTCCGTTTATTCACAGTTAACTTGAATAACTGAAATATGGATTTTATAATTAGAATGTCTTGGAAAATACAACTTAATTTATAGAAGGGACACACAGAAAAGTTACATGAGGACCTTATTAGTTTTAGTATCCAATTGTACTATATTCTTGATTTGATAATTCAAGGTGAAATGGTAAAACATTATTTCAAAAGATCATTTTATCCCCAAATATAATAGCATCTTTTTAAAATTACATATGCATTTAATCTAAGTAATAAGTTTTAAAAATATTGCTTTATCTTTAGTGACTGTAATTCAAAGTCAATTAAATTCTTATTCATTACTTCTGTCATTAATGACTAGTGTCACCAACTGTAACAAATTAACAAAATGTTTTATTACAAAAAGGTGACACTTGGGTTTGTTATATGTTCAAATTGATAAGAATATATCAGTCTTCTCAAATTTATATGCCAATCTTTGATATCTATATAGTCATTAGATTTATATAAAATTATATACAGTATCAAAAGGCTGGCAACCACAGCTTCTTTCTGTGTAATAACAGACTATATCACAATTGTAGGGTCCTTATGTAAAGCTCACAAATTCCTTTAATTTCAGACAGGGATATTAAAGTATACTATAGTGTCATGACATCTATTTTCCTAACAAAGAAATTCTCATTTAATTGAAGGAGAAGAAAAAAGTAAGAAGTAACACCCACTAGTTGGCCTGTGTTTTCCCAGGCATCTTAGTAAAGTTTGAATTGTATTTAAAGTAGTTACTTTGGACATTTGGGATTGAATCAATCCTGTGATTTTTCTTGGTTCCTGTTCAGCATTGAAAGGATAATAGTGTAACTGATATGTAGATTATATGCAATAAATGGGAAATATATATGCAGGCTCCCTAAATCTACCTTTTGTAAAGAAAATGTTGACCAGATATTAAGAATTTTTAAAAAATTTTTACAAAAGTTCACAGTCTTAGGAAAATAATCTAAGATAATGAAAAATGAGGACTCTGAAAATCCAATAAAATTTCAGTTCAGTTGTCTCCTCTGGAATTCTGCTTCTCATCAAATATTATTTTAGATTACTATTTCCCCCAAAATAATATGATAAAGACAGTTGTAAGTGGAATACTCTATTAGAGAACATTTACCCTAAGGCTAATTTCTAAAACAGGGAATGATAATAGCTACTCAGTTACACTGGAATAACTTTTTCATAATGCAATCTTCATTAAAGTAATATTAAGGGGACTATTTTCAATGTGAATGAAGAGGTTTCACCATATGATTCATTTTATTCTTAATTATGATCACATGGCTCTATATGCAACATAAGGAAAATGTGCACCCAGGGTTTCACTATATTCTTAAAACAAAAGTATTATGAACTGAGCCATTCATTACTCTACTTTTTTTCCCCTCATTTGGAGTAGACATTATGACTCTTTAATAATTATACCTCTGACACTTTTCATAATACATAAGAATTAAATTTTCTTCATTTCAGACCCTCTGAAATTTATATTAGTTCTCTAAAGACACTTTATCAATATGCATTTAATTTTATGTTGCAGACCTTTGAAATAGAACCAGACTGAAAACAAACCTTGGATGATTGATTGACCTGATATTGCTGTGAGATCACTTAACCTAAATATAAACCCTGAGTTATTTGGTTTTTTTTTTAGCTGATTGAGAATTTCGATAAGATTGCTCGCTATTGGAGAAGCCAGGAAAATTTTAGATTTTGATTCTTTCCTCTTAATTAATCAATTTTATGGCATTTTACCTTCCAAGATTTATAATTACAGGCTAATTCAGTTAGATCTGAAATTTAAAACAATTTCCACAAGAAGAATAGAGTGGCTCGTTTCCCACGCTAGCTCTTCATGAACACCCTGGTCACCACTTCACATTCCAAAACAAAGCTAAAAAAGAAAACGAGAGCAAAGTTGAAAGACCGTTGCTTAGTTGTAAGACTTCTTATAAAGTTATAGTGATCAAGACAATTTGATATTGGTGCAAAAATAGACTAATAGATAAAACAATAAATTTGACTTTATCCTCATTAAAAATGTCTGCTTTTCAAAAAGCAAGTGGTGAGAAAACTAAAAGTCAAGATGTATAATAGAATAGACTCGTGGACTTTGTGGATGAGGGTAAGGGTGGGATGATATGGGAGAAGGGCATTGAAGCATGTTAATTTTCATATGTCTAATCAATCGCCAGCCCAGGATTGATGCTCGGGGCTGGTGAAGCGAGATTTCCCGGGGAGGGGGAGAGGGAAGAGGGAGGGGGCTTCCGGAGGGGAAGCATATGTAAACCCATGGTGATATCATGACAATGTATGGCAAAAACAATTAAAAATAAATAAAAATAAATAAATAAAAAATAAAATACAAAAAAAAAGAAAATATCTGAAAATCATAGAGCTTATAAAGGACTTATATCCAAAATTATAGAGTTTAGATATAACTCAATGGGGTTCTGGAAGGGGAACACATGTATACCCATTGTGGATTCATGTCAATGTATGGCAAAACCAACAAAATAATGTAAAGAAAAAATAAATAAATAAATCCTCAAAGACTAAAAAAAAATTTAAAAATAGCCAAAAAACAAACAAACAAACAAACCACCCAGTAAATAAATGAGCAAAGATACAAATGGAAACTTTACCAAAGAATATACCTGCTTTGAGATAGGCACATTAAAAGATTTTCACCATCCTTAGTTATTAGGGACTGCAAATTAGTACCACAGAAAGTTTCAACTATACACCTATTGTATTGGCTAAAATGAAAAAAAAAAAAAAAAAAAACCATGCCAAGTGTTGGCAAAGATATAGAGTGACATATAGTGGAAATATCAGATATCTAACCACTTTGAAAAGTTTTTCAGGTAGTTAAAATGATTAACCTTTAACTGTCACATACTTTAGCAATTTTGTTTATAGATAGAAACTGTCCACCAATGAAAACATTAATACTTACACATACTTGTTTTTAAATATTTCTAGCAGTTGTAATAGTAATAGCCAAAAGCTGTAAACAACCCATAGGTCCAATGAACAGATGAATCTATAAACATCTGTGAATGGATAAATAGCTGAATCAGCAAATATCTATGTTCTATCCTTACAATAGAATACTACTCTGAAATAAAAAGCAAAGAACTATTGATATCTACATCAATATGAATGAATCTCAAACGTGTATAAATGAAGTCAGATTGAAAAGGTACACATTTTCTTGTTTCATTTATATAAAATTCTTGGAAATGAAAAATAATATACAGTGATAGAAAACAGGTTATCTGAAGTTTATGGGGTTGGGAATATGAGAAAACTTTAGGCAGGGTGTATGTTCATTTTCTTAACACATTCCTGGTTTCAAAGGTTTACTCATGTTATAAATCTTGTACACTATGAATATATCCAACTTATTCTATGTCAATTACAGTTAAAGCCATTAAAAAATCATTTTTTTATGAATAAAGGTAGGTAACAAAGTTGGCTGTAAATCTGAGAATAATAGAAGCCCCAGCACTTAATTTCCATATTGACATGAGAAATTAAAGAGGACTTCTTTCTACATCTATAAGATAGAAAAATAATACCCATCTAAGAGAATTAGTTTAGGATTTAAATGTAATGATATGTAAAAATATTTTGTATTACACCAACCACATATTAGATTCTCAGTAAATACTGATTTCCTTCTCATAGTATTGATATTTGCTATCTCAGATGATCATATTTTGCCATAAGTAAAAAATCACTGGGAAAAATGCTAAGTTAAGGATTTTATAAATCATATATATATATTTAATTTTCCCCAGAAATGCCAAAAACCACAAAGTGAATGACAGCAGCCATGTACATGACAGGCACCACTTACCAGGAGAGTTTGAAAAATTATCACTTTCATTTAAAATCATACCCTGAAGGAAAAAGAAGTGTCAGAAATAGCACCCAAATAAGAAACACCTACATGCCCAGATGAAAAGATACCGTCTAAAACAGGTAACAGAACCTGTCATGAATAAGAGGAATTAGGTTATGACTAGAGACAGTAATAGTCCTTCCCTCTGTCCTAAGAGTTGAAGAAGTTTAAGCACTCTAAAACTGAACGTGTGACCAAAACCATTAAAACAGCTGAGTCGGTAATTTTGGCAGATTTAATGACAGAACTAGATCAACTAAAAATTCAGTCTGACCTATTATATAAAGGTGGATCATTAAAATATCAGGGAGAAAAGTAACCAAACTTCTTGACCCTAAAACTGTGAATTTAATTAAATACATTGTGTAAGATAATATTACCATTTATAATATATGCACAAGCATCTTTAGAACTAATCAACTGCCTTAGTTAGCAAATTCAGATTAACAGATTAAAAAGTGTTTTCATTACATAAAGCTTTAAAATATATAGCAAAAAACATCTACGTAATTATTCAAAGGTTATGAGGAAAGATCTTTCCTCATAGGAATAAATATAAGTTCCTATATGATTTCATGTAAAGGATAAGTTTCTGTATTGATTACGGCAGTTTCTCTTCAAAAGAGAGCAAGCTAGATTTTGGTAATAAAGTGAAGTGTGAAAGTCGCTCAGTCGTGTCCAACTCTGTGATCCCATGGTCTATACAGTCCATGGAATTCTCCAAGCCAGAATACTAGAGTGGGTAGCCTTTCCCTTCTCCAAACCAGGGATTGAATTCAAGTTTCCTGTACTGCAGGCATATTCTTTACCAGCCGAGCTATGGCACCCCTGGTAGCTCAGCTGGTAAAGAATCCGCCTGCAATGCTGGAGATCCCGGTTCGATAACTAGCTTGGGAAGATCTCCTGGCGAGGGATAGGCCACCAACTCTAGTATTCTTGAGCTCCCCTGGTGGCTCAGATGCCAAAGAATCTGTTTGCAATTCAGGAGACCCGGGTTAGATCCTTGGATTGGAAAGATGCCCTGGAGGAGGGTATGGCAACACTCCAGTATTCTTGCCTGGACAATCTCCATGGACAGAAGTGCCTGACTGGGTTGCAATGGCTGGACACGACAGAGCAACTAAGCCCAGCACATTCTTCCAAAACAATCTAGGTGATCACCATTTGCTGGAATCTCTATAATAAATCATGTTTCTAATATGAACTTTTTTGTAAAGGACGTAATTACCACTGAATTATCTTCTCTATTGGAGCTTCCGTGGTAGTTTAGATGGTAAAGAATTTGCCTGTAATGCAGGAGACCCAGGTTTCATCCCTGGGTTGGAAAGATCCCCTGAAGAAGAGAATGGCCCCCACTCCAGTATTCTTGCCTGGAGAAGGCCATGGACTGAGGAGCCTGGCTGTCTACAGTCCATGGGGTTGCAAAAAGTCTCACATGACTGCCTGGCTGATACTTTCACACTTTATCTCTTATGTTAATCTATATATCTATACAGTTTCTTATAATTCATGCAATATTTTACAAATTCTAAACTTCTTTCACTATAGTATCTCATTTAATCAATTTTGCTTTATGAAAGGTAAAATGTCCAAGATATTCAAAGAACTTTTAAAGCTCACAATAAAAATTAAACAACTGAATTAATAAATGGATCAAAGACCTAATCTGCTACTCTTACCTTGGTCTGTCCGTTGTTTCAGAGGATTTGCCTTGTGCATTCCTCCCTTGATGTTAGTCAATACCAGCATGGTGAGAACATTCTCTGGCAAAGGATATATGGTTTAGCCAGTCTTTCTTTTTTTCTCTAATCAAACCTAACTGAATAAAACAGTATTGATCCTGTGACTTTACCTCATTAATACACATTCTAAACAAGCAAATTAAGTGATTTTGATCAAGTAATTCAAAACAAAAACTGGAGTGGAAAAAGGGGCCTTTACATTTATGATTAGTGGACCCATACCTATCCGTAAGTCTATAACCAATTATGTGAATACTAGTACGGGATAGAGAGAAGAAATTTCTCCTATGTATTGATCACAAAAGAGCAGATTCAGTGACTTCCATATACACTCACTCATATCAGTATTAATACTTTGAAAGAATTTCAGGTAAATCAGTAGAGGAGACCCCTACATTTGAAAGATGATGCATTTTAACCAGCAATCTTCTCTGAATCTTTAGAAAAAAATTTGATGAAAAACACTGGACTCTTCTGACATAGTTTGTATTTCTTTCATAATGACTATATTGTGAAAAGAGGAAAAAAAATATATATATATAATATGAATTTGTCTGAAGTACTGAATAAGGGTAAAACCAGATAACCAAACTATATAAATATTTACATAAATTATATATTAGTAAATAATTCTAGTTGAAGTTCTTATTAATTTCATATCCAGGTTTTTTATTATCTCTGAAAATATATTAATTCACTAATTTAATCACTTTCTTCCTTCACTAGGCTGTGTAGTCTAAGAAAGCAAAAATTATTTCTTCATTATTAATTGGAGTATTCTAAGCACTTAGGATGTGTCTAGCACATATTGAATGACCAAAAGATTAAAATTCCTTATACTTGCCCAAATACAATATGAAGAATAGATTCAGAAACTTTAGCCTCTTTATGTGAAAATATTATTTAAGCTTTAGGCATCTCCTTCTCTCTTTTTTCTCACTATTTTGTAGGATTGCATAGATCAAGGAAAATGAAATTACTGTACATGTAGGAAGTTATTGAGTAAGTTCTAAATTGGCAAACATCCCCCAAGATTGTGATTTAATACAGTTACTGCCCTCCAGGTAGCTTCTAATAGTTTCCATTCTCTGTAGTTATTAAAGATCATCACTTTGCTGTTTACATATCTCTTTCTAACTGCTTAAACTTAAGAGTTTCTACTTCCTATTCAAGATGTGTATGTGTGTGTGTGTGTGTGTGTGTGTGTGTGTGTGTGTGTGTGTGTGTATACACAAATATTTGTGTGTGAAATATAGACCTGATTTAGAAAATATTTTTGGATTTAACAGGAGAATTATTCATATATATATGTTGAATTAATTTAAGCTAAGAGTCCTTGTCCTTGGTTAGTTCTTCTGTTATATTTGTTTTGTATATTCATTTTTTAGATAATTTAAATGTTTTACTAAAATGGAATTGAACTATGTTCTTTGAAAAAATATGAAGATTAGATATTTGTACAAAGTATAAATGGTTTTTGTTAAATCTCATTGATTGTATAAATTTAATTGATTCAGGGTGCATGCCCTGTGCATAAAGATTCTTATGTTGCTAGTTTGTTTATATAATAAAATAATTTTATATAATTAAAAGACTATGCAGACTTTCCATGTTTATTTTATTTTAGCTATCTAAAGATATATCATGGGCCTAATAATTTCTAGTATTTAATTTTTTGAAGTAAAGCTAATTTTAGTCAATTTAGTCAAAAAGCATAGACAGTACTGAAAATATTGTCCTTATTTAGCAATCTGGCTTGTAACAAGATGTTCCTAATCTGATTTAGAAGCCATATTTGTACATTCTAAATTGAAATATCTATGAAATTACCTATATATTGGAAAAGGTGAACAATTTTGGAAATGGACATTTCATTTAAATGATCGTAGTGAATTTTTTACTATATACATTCATAATCGATATTGTTCTTCAGAAGATATTTCCCCCAGGAGTACAAAAAAAACACACTTCTACATTTTAATATATCAAAAATAAGCTCATTTAGCATCCTTAATTAAAAGCAAAGATGAAAAAGAAAGACAATGAAGTGTTATTTGCTGTTCCATGCATCAATATTTTTAAAGGTATCAAAAGAATTGTGACAACAAAAGAACAAACAAACAAATTGAACAAAGAAAGTTTATCCAAAATTTATGTTTCAGTGTTGAAAATAATAAGAAGCTCTTGGTCATTCCTGAACAAATGGCATTTTTCTGAAGCGCACTTTTGAGATTATGTGTTCTCTACTGGCAGTTCAGTGTAGTTCAATTGCTCAGTCATGTCCAACTTTGCGATCTCATGGACTGCCGCTTGCCAGGCCTCCCTGTCCATCACCAGCTCCCAGAGTTTACTCAAACTCATGTCCATTGAGTCAGTGATGCCATCCAACAATCTCATCCTCTGTCATCCCCTTCTCCCACCTTCAATCTTTCCTAACATCATGGTGTTTTCCAATGAGTCAGTTCTTTGCATCAGATGGCAAAAGTATTGGAGTTTCAGCTTCAGCATCCGTCCTTCCAATGAATATTCAGGACTGATTTATTTTAGGATGGACTCTTTGGATCTCCCTACAGTCCAAGAGACTCTCAAGAGTCTTCTCCAACACCACAGTTCAAAAGCATCAATTCTTCAGTGCTCAGCTTTCTTTATAGTCCAACTCTCACATCCATACATGACTACTGGAAAAACCACAGATTTGACTAGATGGATCTTTGTTGGCAAAGTAATGTCTCTGCTTTTAAATATGCTGTCTAGGTTGGTCATCAACTTTTCTTCCAAGGAGTATGCGTCTTTTAATTTCATGGCTGCAATCACCATCTGCAGTGATTTTGGAGCCCCCAAAAATAAAGTCTGACACTGTTTCCACTGTTTCCCAATCTATTTGCCATGAAGTGATGGGACCAGATGCATTGATCTTAGTTTTCTGAATGTTGAGCTTTAAGCTAACTTTTTCACTCTCCTCTTTCACTTTCATTAAGAGGCTGTTAGGTTCTTCTCTACTTTCTGCCATAAGAGTGGTGTTTTCTGCATATGTGAAATTATTGATATTTCTCCTGGCAATCTTGATTCCAGCTTGTGCTTCTTCCAGCCCAGCGTTTATCATGATGTACTCTGCATATAAATTAAATAAGCAGAGTGACAATATACAGCCTTGATATACTCCTTTTCCTATTTGGAACCAGTTTGTTGTTCCATATCCAGTTCTAACTGTTGCTTCCTGACCTGCATACAGATTTCTCAAGAGTCAGGTCAGGTGGTCTAGTATTCCCATCTCTTTCAGAATTTTCCAGTTTCTTGTGATCCACACAGTCAAAGGTTTTGGCATAGTCATTAAAGCAGAAATAGATGTTTTTCTGGAACTCCCTTTCTTTTTTGATGATCCAATGAATGTTTGCAATTTGATCTCTGGTTCCTCTTACTTTTCTAAATCCAGTTAGAATAACTGGAATTTCATGGTTCATGTATTGCTGAAGCCTGACTTGGAGAGATTTGAGCATTACTCTACTAGCGTGTAAGATTAATGAAACTGTGCAGTAGTTTGAGCAATCTTGGGCAATGCCTTTCTTAGGGATTGGAATGAAAGATGACCTTTTCCAGTCCTGTGGCCACTGCAGAGTTTTCCAAACTTGCTGGCATACTGAGTGCAGCACTTTCACAGCATCATCTTTGGGGATTTGAAATAGCTCAACTAGAATTCCATCACCTCCACTAGCTTTATTCTTAAGATGTTCTGAAGGCCCACTTGACTTTGCTTTCCAGGATGTCTGGCTCTGTGTGAGTAATCACACCATCGTGATTCTCTGGGTCGTGAAGATATTTTTTGTACAGCTCTTCTGTGTATTCTTGCCAACTCTTAATATTTTCTGCTTCTGTTAGGTCCATACCATTTCTGTCCTTTATTGAGCCCATATTTCCATGAAATATTCCCTTGGTATCTCTAATTTTCTTGAAGAAATCTCTAGTCTTTCTCATTCTATTATTTTCCTCTATTTTTTTTTTCACTGATCACTGAGGAAGGCTTTCTTATCTCTCCTTGCTATTCTTTGGAACTCTGCATTCAAATGGGTATATCTCTCCTTTTCTCCTTTGCTTTTTGCTTCTCTTCTTTTCACAGCTATTTGTAAGGCCTCCTTAGGCGGCCATTTTGCCTTTGCATTTCTTTTTCTTGGGGATGGTCTTGTTCCCTGTTACCTGTACAGGAGATCCCTCCTGTATCTACTGGCAGGGATATCCTAACAAACTAGACATAGAGTGAGGGAATAAAATTTGAAAGGAATCCATCTGAGGACTTACAAATATGTAGGTGTTCTTTGAAGTGACTGTGGAGAGGACAAAAATAAGTCAAACTTTGAAATTTGCAGTGGTTTATAGTGTCCAAAAGGTCTCCTCAGACAACCATTTTGCCTTTTTTGCATCTCTTTTTTGGGGGATTTTTGATCACTGCCTCCTGTACAATGTCACAAACTTCTATCCATAGTTCTTCAGTCACTCTGTCTATCAGATCTAATCCCTTGAATCTATTTGTCACTTCCACTGTATAATCAAAAGGAATTTGATTTAGGTCATACCTGAATGGTCTAGTGGTTCTCCTTACTTTATTCAAAGGCAAAGGAGAAAAGGAAAGATTATACCTATTTGAATGCAGAGTTCCAAAGAATGAAGGATAGATAAGAGAACTTTCCTCAGTGATCATTACAAAGAAATAGAGGAAAACAATAGAATGGGAAAGGCTAGAGATATCTTTATTCTCCAATCCAGGCTTCAGCAATAGGTGAACTGGGAACTTCCAGATATTCAAGCTGGTTTTAGAAAAGGCAGAGGAACCAGAGATCAAATTGCCAACATCTGCTGGATCCTCAAAAAAGCAAGAGAGTACCAGAAAAACATCTATTTCTGCTTTAATGACTATGCCAAAGCCTTTGACTGTGTGGATCACAATAAACTGTGGAAAATTCTGAAAGAGATGGGAATACCAGACCACCTGACCTGCCTCTTTAGAAACCTGTATGCAGGTCAGGAAGCAACAGTTAGAACTGGATATGGAACAACAGACTGGTTCCAAATTGGGAAAGGAGTACGTCAAGGTTGTATATTGTCACCCTGCTTGAGTGTAGTGTCTTAACATATTTAGGCCTTGATAAGTGTTGACTGGCTTCCTTTCTTAAGGATGTTCAGAATTACAGCACTATACTAATTACATACTTTCAATCTAGTCATTGGTATCAATCAATGACAATATATTTTGGAAGACTATGCATAAAATAAAGGCTTCCTGAGTAGCCCAAATGTAAAGAATCTGCCCACAACGTGGGAGACCTGGGTTAGATCCTTGGGTTGGTAAGATCCCCTGGAGAAGGGCATGGCAACCCACTCCAATGTTCTTGCCTCAAAAATTCCATGGACAGAAGAGCCTGGCAGGCTACAGTCCATGGAATTGCAAAAAGTCAGACATGACTGAGCGACTAACAATTTCACTTTACATTTCTCTGAGGAACTTTAACTAAGCAAAACAAATCTGAAAATTAAAGAATAAAGTTCATGGAATTTAAAACAGTAATGTTTGGATAGTTGACAAAACTGATCAATATTTCAAAATACAAATTTTGTTTAAAATGTAACAAAATAGAGATGATTCTAAAAATAATGGGGTGACTCAAGTTATCTATGTATTTGAAGAGGTTTAAAAAAGCAATGGTAAATACTTCAGTCAGTTCAGTTCAGTTCAGTCGCTCAGGTGTGTCTGACTCTTTGCGACCCCATGAACCACAGCACGCCAGGCCTCCCTGTCCATCACCAACTCCCGGAGTCCACCCAAACCCATGTCCGTTGAGTTGGTGATGCCATCCTTCACATCAGGCAGCCAAAGTACTAGAGTTTCAGCTTCAACATCAGTCCTTCCAATGAACACCCTGGACTGATTTCCTTTAGGATGGACTGGTTGGATCTCCTTGAAGTCCAAGTGACTCTCGAGTCTTCTCCAACACCACAGTTCAAAAGCATCAAGTCTTCAGCACTAAACCATAGCCTTGACTAGATGGACCTTTGTTGGCAAAGTAATGTCTCTGCTTTTTAATATGCTGTCTAGGATTAAGCATCTTTTATATTTAAATCTGGTTAATTTTGCATTAAAAAAGCACACTGTATATCTAGTAGAATACACTTAGTTGTAAAGGAAGAATCACTTCCTGTTGTAGAACCAAATTAAGGATTTTACAGATTGAGATACACAAAAGAGTAATTTTTAGGAAATAACATATCCCAGGTTTGAAAACCCTAGCATCATACTGTTTATCTCTCCAAAGAACTATGCAGCCAATGGCTGCAATGAATTCTTCCTGCTATTTCTAGATCAGGCAGGACTCTACAAATTATTTTTCAGATTACTTAAAATGCAGGCACATCTTGTGTTAGATTTTAATATTTAGAACTATGTGCCATAAAGGAATCTATAGATAGTAGAGTATTTATACATATTACTACCATTAAGCTAATAATAACAGAGTGGTTCAGAGATGAACTCTGAAGTCAGACCTCCAGTATCATCCCAGATTACTGAATCACTCTTCATTATATTCAGTTTTACATATACGTTTCAGTCTGGAGTATTTTTATTGCACTTTTTTCTAAATTTATAGATTCCTTCTACTGTAATTTTTACATTACTGTCATTCAATTATTATTAACCCCATCCCTACATTATCACTTCAGATTTTGTATTTTCCAGATCTCAAATTTCTGTTTGTGTTTGTTCTTATACTTTTCTATTGCTATCTGTAATTTGTACTTGATTTCCATTTCTGTTTCTTGATTGTTCATGCCTTTTTTATCTAAATTTTCTTTTAGATGCTTAGGAGATTTATAATGCGTGTTCACTGATAGTCTGCATTCCTTGTCCTCAGTTCTCAAAGTCTCTGTCATCTCTGCCTCTGTTTCTGTATTATGGCTTATTATCTTGGTTATAAATCACCTTTTCCTGCTTATTCCTGTGTTTGAAACTCTTTATTGTATACTGCTTTCTGTGAATATTATTGATTTTAGTATCTTGTTTTTTTCTTTTAAGGGCATTAATTTATCTTTTCTGAAAATCAAGGCTTGATTTTACATTTGGTTATGGCACTCTAGAGTATGGTTTGCCTATATTGTACTCCTATAGTTCTTTGGGGAAGGAGGAGAGGTTTTAACTAAATGCCTGATATATTCACCAAGGTCTGTTGACTTTTGCTACTCTGACTGTTCAGAACTTCCAGTTCTCCCAGGAGTATGTCACCTGAGAATCTATTGTCATCTCCAAGTCCTCTCTCTCTTTCCAGGAGCTGGTTTCTTCCAGGCTTCATGTCATCTGGCTCTAAGCATGTATACATTTGTGGTAAAAGACTCAAGGGGATCCTTATGCAGATTTCTATTGTATCTTCTTTATTTAGTTCTCTCATCTCTCTTACCTTACACTACAAATTACTGCCACTTCAGCAGATGCAAAGTGTCATTTTGCTCTCCTCTACCTTTGGATCACAGCTATCTGTAAAGTGCTCCAGGTCAGCCTACCCTCCCACCCCCACCATACACACACACACACATGCACACACACACACACACACACACACACACACACACAATGCAGAGTGAATATGGCCCTCTTCTTATATGGGTCCCATCTGTCCAGGATCACAGGCTTGGTCTAGCTGTTGTCTAAATGTGTGGAAATAGGTGCTACATATATTTAATGCAATTTTATTACTGTTTATGATGAGCCAGTGTCAGGTCCATCTGACTCTCTTATATTTTTGTATCATTGACCTACAACACTATGTTAGTTGCAGGCTCACAACATAGTGATTCCATATTTCTGTACTTTACAAAATTATCACCACAATAAATCTAGTTAACATCTGTCACCACACAAAGTCATTAAGATATTATTGATACTATTCTTTATTCTATACATTTCATCCCTATAAATCATTTATTTTGTAGCTGGAATTTTGTATTTCCTAATCTCCCTTATCTATTTCACTTACCCTCATCCTCCAGCCCTCTGATAACCACCTGTTTGTTCACTTGTGAGTCTGTTTCTGTGTTGCTAAGTTTGCATTTGTTTTATTATATTTGTTCACGTTTTGTTTTTTTTTAGAATCTACATATAAGTGAAATCATGTGATATCTGTTTTTGTCTTTTTCTCGTATTCCACTTAGCTGATACCCTCTAATTCCATCCATGTTATCACACAGCAAGTTTTCATTCTTTTGTATGTCTGAGTAATATTTCATTTCATAGTTTATCTTCACCAACATTTGTATTTATTGTCTTTTTAATAATAGCCTTCTGAGAGGTGTTAGATGGTATGCTATTGTGATTTCTATTTGCATTTCCATGATTAGTGGAATTGAAGTTATTTTCATATGTTTTTCCCATCTGTATTTCTTCTTTGGAAAAATGTCTAATCAGCTCCTCTGCCCATTTCTTTTTATTAGACTGTTTTTTGTTTTGATGTTGAGTTTCATGAATTCTATATATATTTTGAGCATTAACTCCTCATTGGATATATCATTTGCAGATATCTTCTCCTATTCAGATATTAACCTCTTGTGCAAAGGATCATTTGCAAATATCTTCTGCTTTTTCATTTTGTTGTCAGTTTCCTCTGGTCCACAAATATTTTTTAATTTGATGCAGTCACATTTGTTTTTATTTGTTTAGTTTTGTTTCCCTTCCTGAGAAGACACATCCAAGAAAACATTGCTAAAAGTGATGTCAAAGAATATACTGCCTATGTTTTCTTCTAAGAATTTTATGGTTCCAGATTTTGCATTAAGATCTTCAAACCATTTTGAGTGTATTTTTGTATATGGTGTGAGAAAGTAGTCCAGTTTGATTCCTTTGGATATAACTGTCCAGTTTTCCCAACACAATTTACTGAAGAAGCTGTCTCTTCCCCCATTTTATATCCTTGCCTTCTTTGCCATAAACCATATATATTGACCTTGTAAGCATAGGTTTGTTTCTGAGTTGTCTGTTCTGTTCCTTTGATCTCTGTGTCTATTTTTGTGTCAGCACCGCACTGATTATTGTAGCTTTGTAGTAAAGTTTGAAATCAGGAAGCATGATATCTCTAGCTTTGTTCTTCTGTCTTAAGATTATCTTGGCTATTCAGGATCTTTTGTATTACTATATAAATTTTAGAATTAGTATCATTTGCTAGAAATGCCATTGGTATTTTGATAAATATTGCATTGAATCTGTAGATTGTCTTGGGTAGTATGGTCATTTTAACAAAATAAATTATTCCAATAATGAGCACAGTCTACCTTTTCATTTGTTGGTATCATCTTCAATTTCTTTCATAAGCATCTTAGAATTTTCTGAATATAGGTCTTTTAACTTCTTGGTTAGACTTATTCCTATGTATTTTATTCTTTGTGATGGAATTTTAAATGGAATTATTTTCTTAATTTTTCTTTCTGGTAATTCATTGTCACTATATAGAATTATAACATATTTCTGTATATTAAATTTGGATCCAGAAGTTTTACCACATTCATTTATTAGTTCTAATAGTTTTTTGGTGGTGTCTTTAGGATTTTCAGTATACAAGGTCATGTCATCTGCAAGCAGTGAGAGCTTTACTTCTTTCTAATTTGAATTCCTTTTATTTCTTTTTTTCCTGACTGCTGTAGCTAGTACTTCAAATACTATATTGAAAAAAAAGTTGCATCCTTCTATTAAAATTCTTAAAATACTGTGAAGTTGACATTTTTGTAGGAGAGAAAACTGGAACATGAAAAGCAATATGAAGTTTCCCAAATGCCAAAATGAAACCAGATGTACTGAACAAGGTTTAAAATGAAGTACCATTATTAAATAACTGAGGAAGAAAGCTTAGTGCTCTTTACTGAACCTTGTTCTCTGAGGAAAGTTAAAAGGTGATTCCTTCAGTGTTTCCTTTAACTATGTTAATTTGGACAAATAAATGTACCACTGACCTCAATAGTAGGCTCAATAGATGGAGAACAATTACAGAGACTTATATTTTTGTATAAAATTTTGAAGAGAGAGAGAGTGAACCTTAAAGGGATAAATAATACAATTATAATATATTCTCCCTTAAACATTAGCATCTGTTTACACTTTTATGATTTACCTACTTCATTACCTGTGTGTATCTATCTCTATAGTTCTCCTTCTATTTTGGAGAGCTTTTGTGTTTTTTTCTTTACTCGTCTAATACTCCTAATACTTAGTTCATGACATGGTATATCAAATGCCCATCCAGCCATCTCATCCTCTGTCATCCCCTTCTCCTCCTACCCTTAATCTTTCCCAGCATCGGGGTCTTTTAAAATGAGTCAGCTCCTCACATCAGGTGGCCAAAGTATTGGAGTTTCAGCTTCAGCATCAGTCTTTCCAGTGAATATTCAGGACTGATTTCCTTTAGGACTGACTTGTTTGATCTCCTTGAAGTCCAAGGGACTCTCAGGAGTCTTCTCCAACACCACAGTTCAAAGGCATCAATTCTTTGGTGCTCAGCTTTCTTCACCATCCAACTCTCACATCCATACGTGACTACTGGAAAAACCATAGCCTTGACTAGATGGACTTTTGTTGGCAAAGTAATGTCTCTGCTTTTTAATATGCTGTCTAGGTTGGTCATAACTTTCCTTCCAAGGAGTAAGTGTCTTTTAATTTCATGGCTGCAATCACCATCTGCAGTGATTTTTGGAGCCCAGAAAAATTAAGTCAGCCACTGTTTCCTCATCTATCTGCCATGAAGTGATGGGACCAGATGCCATGATCTTAGTTTTCTTAATGTTGAGCTTTAAGCCAACTTTTTCACTCTCTTCTTTCACTTTCATCAAGAGGCTCTTTAATTCTTCTTCACTTTCTGCCATAAGGGTGGTATCATCTACATATCTGAGGTTATTACTATTTCTCCTGGCAATCTGGATTCTGGCTTGTGGTTCCTCCAGCCCAGAGTTTCTCATAATAATGGCTAATAGTGAATAAATGTTAAAAATGTACTTGTCACTTTTCTAAATACTTATATTTAATTTATACTTAAATCTTAAAATAATCTTATTAGATGGGCACATGAGCAGAAAGCAGTTATGTGGCATGCCCAGTGTCATGCCACTGATGAATAATGGAGGTGAGATTCAAATCCTAATGGCCTGACCCAAAACTCTTAAATTATGTGATATGCTACTTCTCATGAAAGAGGACAGAATATATTCATTAAAGAACTCCATGATAAAAGTTCACTAAAATACTACTTCTTCTATGTTGAATGCTAAACGATCCTAAAGGGAACTTTAATGGGTGTAATATAGAATATTAAAATATGTTATTCAGTAGTTTGGCAACAAACCTATCAAAAAGCAGAGGCCGATGTATGTTCAGAGACTCCACGTCATGAGTGAAATATGCTTACTAAAGTAGAAAATGAATCTGTCAACATGATAATAGCCTTTCAAAATCCAATGTTTTAGCTGAGTGTGAGAGATGGGGAAGTACTGGGGAGAGGGAGATTGTAGTTTCTGCTGCTTTCTAATCTATTAAGAAAGCAAGCCTGCTTGGTGTTGGAAGTTATTATCACATCTTTGAAAAATAAATGTATATCTTTTTCTTCACAATTATTTCATTTTTACTCTTAAAGTATGAGTATTTCAGTTTATCTGTTACAATAGTATCTACTTAGAATGGTTTTCTAATGACATCAGTAAGTGCCCTTCCTGACTTTGGACACAGTGCAGAAACCCAAGTCTATGTAGCTTCACAAATTAAAGTGAAGAAATTTACAAATAAACTTTCATCATTCCTGTCATTTTTATGGAACCTAATCTAGTAAAGGAGAATACTGAAGCTAAATGACTGACAGGGAGAGTGTCTTTTTTAATTGGCACTGAGCAATTAATCAGTCTCTGATGTCAGGAACACTCCATTAGGCTGTGAGAAAGTGATTGGTGTGATAACATTCAATTGAAAATCTCTGTGCATGATAGTTCATGCCACTGTTGCATCAACTTAATGAATGAGGCCCAATAGCATCCTCCTCTTCCTAGAAGGAAGACATCCATCACTGAACAAAAGATTCCCCAGTGCCAATACAATGTCATGATTTTTGTTTTTGTTGTTGTTGTTTTATTTTTGCTTTCTTCTTCCACTGTGTGAGGACAAAAAGATTTCAAAGGTTAAGAGAAGTACCAACATCAATATCCCATGGAAAATAATTGCCTGGGCCATATCACAATATTACTTATATCACACTATTACATATATATACACACACACACACACACACATATATATATGTAGAATATTACCTATATGGTTTTAATCATACCTAAGGCAAACTTAAGACTGTTTCATGTCTTGTTCTTGGAATAGATAACCAATTTCCTGATGATGAGGATTAAAAAACTATAAATTCTCAAATTGATATCACTACTATGCCTCTTAGCAAAGCATCTGAAAGTATCTAACACATTTTGAAAATATAATTGTTATTTAGTTGTTTAGTCACTCAATCATGTCTGACTCTTTGTGACAACGTGCACTGTAACCACCAAGCTCCTCTGTCCATGGAATTTTCTATGCAAGATTACTGGAGTGGGTTGCCATTTCCTATTCCAGGGGATCTTCCTGACCAAGGGATCAAACACGGGTCTCTACGTCTCCTGCATTGTGGGTGAATTCTTTACCACTGAGCCCCTGGGGAAGCTCATAAAGCCCAGTATTTACTCATAAGAATGAGATGCATTCATGGAAAAATATAAATAAAATGGCCAATTCAAATCAATAAAGATAATTCCTACAATTTTCACAGGTTCAGTATCTAGTTCTCTCATTTCTAAGGAATAAAAAACAGGGGAGGAGGGAGATAAGGTGGAACTTCCTTTCCATCTGTATTTTTATTCTATTTTTCCTTTTTTCTTTCTTTTACTTTCTCATTCCTCCTTCCCCTCATTTATTTATTTTCCTTCATATCCTTCACAGTATAGGAGAAAACCTCTATATGCTTTGAGAACAATGTGAATGGTCTGAATTGAAATTGACATATCAAAATTTGTTAGAGGAGACTGTTCACCATGAAAGGATATATATAAGTCTGTTTTATTTTGGAAAAGAAAAAATGACACTTATTTCTGACATAGTATAATACATGCATTGTCACATTAGCATCTTGATCTGGCTCAGGTGAAATATTTCAACTGCTACATTCCATATTACATATCACATACACACATATCACATATTAGCAGTTTTAACTCATCCTACCATCTGTTTTTTATCACTACACAGATGTAGAGTGATAATATAAAATGTACAGTGATAATATAGGAACCATCATAATATAAATGCAGTGATATATATACTGTAATACAATATAATAATTGCTGAAGCTGAAACTCCAATTTTTTGGTCACCTGATTTGAAAAGACCCTGATTCTGGGTAAGATAGAAGGCGTGAGGAGAAGGGGACAACAGAGGATGAGTTGGCTGATGGTATCCCCAACTCAATGGACATGAGCTTGAATAAGCTCTGGAAGTTGATGATGGACAGGGAAGCCTGGCATGCTGTAGTCCACAGGGCCACAAAGAGTTGGACACAACTGAGCGACTTACTGAAATGAGATGTACAGTTGATATGAAAATATTCACAATCAACTTACTCTGTATCATATTCACCAGTTACTACCAATGAATATTATATTAATATTTACTTTTTTAATTTTTAAATATTTTGTCATTATTAATTGGCATCTTGGTTCAAATTTCATTAAATTCAAATTAATCTGAGAGTGATCTCAGTGTTAAAAAGGCTCACTCCAAATCCAAAATTCATGGTATTCAAAATTATTTTTAGATAGCAATTTCAGTACTAGGGGAAAAATAGATTTGAAAGTATATTTTTAATCTTTCTAGCAGGAATGATTCTACCTAGGCTGGCTCAAGGTTATTTTTTTCTGTATTTTTTTTTTCCATTTTTACTGCTAGTAAGCTATTCTCTCAAGAATCAGAGTTTAATGAAAAATAAACAACACTGGTGGAGTCTTGCCAGAAAAGTTGATGTTACAGTTTTATAGAATTGATATGAATTACTGTTATTCAAGCCAAAGTGATTTCTTTTTCTTTTATATCTTTTTCTCTTTCACTGTTTATACTATACATTTATAGTCATATATTTAAGGTGGAAATTTCAGATTCAGATTAAATAAGTTAAAAGGGAAAATTATGAATTTTTGTTGGACTATTTAATTATAATTAGCAGCATTCATTTAAAATGAATTTTGATACCTAATTTTGTATTCTCTCAATGACATTACATAAAGCCTTTATTCCTGTATAATAACTTCAAGTACTTAGAATTATGAAACATACAATTCCAGTTGCTGCCATTCTTGCAATCTAAAACATACCATACTGAGTGAAGTTTTCAAGTATATTTTGGTCTTTCTCAAGTACTTTTCAGTCATTTTGTAATCATTTCCTTTGCTTGAAGAACAGACTGGATATGATAACTTTTCTACTCTGGCTATTACTATTTGTCACATTATTGGAAAATAATTATATAAAACAGAGTTGTCAAACTATAGCCCAATGATCAAATCCTGCAGTTACCTATTTTATTTTATCCTTCCAGCATTGTTGAAGTATAATTGACCTATAATATTGTATGTTTAAGGTATGCCATGTGATGATTTGATGTAAATATATATTGCAAACTGATTTCCATAATGTGGTTAGTTAACACCTCCATCACCTCATGTAATTACCTTTTTTAAAAATTTGTGGTAAGAATATTTAAGAATACAACTTCTAAGTATATAACTTTAGTCACCATGCCATATACTAGATCTCTAGAAAGTATTCATTCTATAACTAGAAGTTTGTATCCTTTAGCCAATATCTCATCTCCTGTGCCCCTTCCATCCTAACCCTGGCAGCTACCTTTTTACTCTACATTTCTATGCATCTGGCTTTTTAAATTTCATATATTGTTGAGATCATACAGTATTTATCTTTCTTTATCTGAATTATTTCACTTCACATAACACCATTACCTATCCATGTAGTCACATACAGCAAGATTTCCACTGTTTTGTGGCTGAATATTCCATTTTGTGTATGTGCATTTATATTGTGTGTATTATATTTTTTTAATCCATTTGTCCACCAGTGAACACTTAGATTGTTTCTACTGTGACTAAAACGGTGATGAACATGGGAATACAGATACAGCATAGGGATAGTGATCTTATTTCTATAAGAGAAAAGGTTTAAAGCTTTTGCCATTAAGCATGTGACTTGACACATATGGCTTTTAATATGTTGAGGTATGCTCCTTCTATAAGCAGTTTGTAGTAACTATTTTTCATGAAAGGATATTGAATATGATCAATGCTTTTTCTTCATCTACTGAAATGACCATATAACATTTTTCTTCATTCCCTTAATGTGGTATTGTTATGTATATTTTGAAACACCCTTGCATCAGAGAGATAAATTCTACTTTATCATAGTATATGATCTTTTTAATGTGCTGTTGAATTTGGTTTGCTCGTATTTTGTTGAGGATATTGTATGTGTATTAATTAAACTTAAAAGCTTTTGCACGGCAAAGGAAACAATAAACAAGATTAAAAGACAGCCCTCAGAATGGAAGAAAATAGTTGCAAACGAAACAATGAGGTGGATGAACCTTGAGCCTATTATACAGAATGAAGTAAGTCAGAAGAGAAAAACAGATATATTAATACATATATATGGAATGTAGAAAGATACTACTGATGAACCTATTTGCAGGGCCACTGTGGAAACATAGACATAGAGAAGAGACTTGTGGACACAGTAAGGGAAGGAGAGGGAGGGACAAATTCAGAGGAGTGTGGAAACATATACATTGCCATATATAAAATAGATAGCCAGTGGGACTGTGCTATATGTCACAGGGAGGTCAACCTCTCTGACAATCTAGAGGGAAGGATGGGGTGGGAGATGGGAGGGAGGTTCAAGAGGGAAGGGATATATATATGGCTGATACCTGTTGATGTATGGCAAAAACCAACACAATATTGTAAAGGAATTATCCTCTAATTAAAAATAAATAATATATATATATATATATAAATAATCTTGGTTGAATACGTCACTACTTTCTCCTCACCTTCAAGGTTTCTGCTGAGAAATCCACTGATGGCTTAAATAAGGATTCTCTGTTTTGAGTGATTCTTTTTTTCTCTACTGCCATTAAAAATCTATTTAACTTCGTTTTAAACAGTTCTGTTATGTATTTTGGAGAATATTTTTTTCGATTGAAGTTTTGGGGAATACTTACGAGTTTCATGAACTTATGTTCAACACTTTCCCAAGGTCTGAGAAGTTCTCAGTCATTATTTCTTTAAATAAACTTCCTGCCTCCTTTTCCTTTGGGACTCCAATAGTGCATATGTGGTTTCTATTATTGATATGCCATAATTCATGTAGGCATTCTTAACTCTTTTCATTCTTACACTGAATGGATAGTTTCGTTCTCCTCTGACTGGATAATTTAAAAGGATCTGTCATCCATTTAATATGTTTTCCCTTCCTGATACCCTCTGCTGCTGTCTTATGTGCACATGCATGCTCAGTCGAGTCTGGCTCTTTGCAGCCCCATGGACTTGCCAGGCTACTCTGTCCTTAGGATTATCCTGGCAAGAATACTGGAGTGGGTTGCCGTTTCCTCATCTAAAGAATCTTCCTAACCCAAAGCTTGAATCCATGTCTTCTGCAGCTCCTGCAGAAGACATATTCTTTACCACTGAGCCACCTATGAAGTCCCTGGTCCTCTCTAGTTATTTATTCATTTTATTCTTCAGCTTTATTATTTCTGCTGGTTCTTTTCTATTTTTCTGACTGTTAAGCTTGTCATTTATGTATGCATTGTTTTGTAATTTTGTTGAATTGTTCTTGTGTTTTCTTGTTGCTCACTAAGCTTCCTTAAAACTACTATTTTGAACTTTTTATTGGTCAAATTGCAGATCTTCAATTCCTTTTGATCAGTTATTGGGAAATTATTGTATGCAATTAATAATGTTAATATCAAGTATTAATATTAAACATATGTTAAAGAGGCAAGATCCTTTTTCTTGAACAGGACATTCTAAAACAAAGCAAAATAGTAATAGAAGCAAATTATGAACAACGTTGAAAATAGCAAAATATCAATATGACTGAGAGTTAACATTTATATTGTGTTTTTACTATAACTCATATGTACGTCAAATTTTTCTTATTTTCTCAGGTAATCCTCAAGATAAGAATTTGGAGTTATATTATTAGCCACATAAATAATATTCTGTAACTAATTACAGAAAATATAACTGAATTAAAGACATTAAGTAATCTGGCTAAGATCTATTCACTAGTGAAACAGAACAAACTTAATAAGATAAACCCATAATATAAGATGTGAGGGAAGACCATGAGATGGAAAGATGAATAATTTAGGTAGCCAAGATTTAAATTTCAACCTGCTGCTTAATCTTGGCCTTGAACAAGTAACTTGCACTCTCTGAGAACCAAATACCAACTGTAAAGTGAGCCTCTGCTTGCCTCTCAGGATTATTAAGAAGTATATATTAAATTGTATATAAAACTCTTCATATATAAAAATCACTATATAAAATCCTTGCAAAATATAGAAATGCTGTGATGCACTTGATTTAGGGAGTTGATTTGGGGGAAAAAAAGAAACAAATCTTTCCAAATGATTACTAGATTCTGAGACCTCATCAAAAGACTCTGTATTTCATTCTTTAAAGTAAAACCACTGCAATTTCAGGGAAGGGAAGTGTGACAGATTAGGTTGTTATACAGCATTCCTACATTACTCAAATCTGCAATCATCTGCATGCCAACTTTCTAATTTTTCCTGAGAAGTAATATTGTGAAACAGTCTATTTAATACAATATTGATGTTTTCAACTATGTAATAACATGAAATAAAAGAATATGCACATTTATTTCCTATTAATATTTTTCTTTTTGAAAGTAGACTAGGCATACAATTAGTACCCATTTTAAAAGGTAGGAAAGGGTATCTTATAAAAGCAGATTCTTCTTCTTCTACTGTCCATCAGCCACCTATATACACTCCCCAAAGGGAGGCACTCACCTGCCTGAGTTTCTGTTTATCCTTGCAGGTATCCTCTAGATTTGGAACCTAAAATTCTAAATCAAATAATCTTTCTAATATATAACTTGTATTCCTGCCATTGGGGTGATATTTTGGCACCTTTTCACTTGACTTTGATATTAATCGTCTTTTTGAAATTATTCCTCTGTCTTTTGCATAAATATAAGTTTGGATGTTACACCTTTGGATGTTATATTAGTTATAAATATTTTGATGCTGTCCTTTAAAAATTTTACTGATATTTTTATTGCTACTAATTTCTGAAAATTGTATCCAGTTTAAACTAGATATTGTATCCTCATGACTCTTGAATTTTATACTTATTAAAATTTATAATTGTCTTACCTGAGTTTCTTAAATAGCACTTTTAAAAACAATTATTAAACTTTATTTATTTGCTTAGTAGTATGTTTTTGAGATTTATACTTCTTGGTAAAACATATTAAAATTATTCATTTTAAACCCTCTATACTATTTCTTTGTATTAATACAGCATGCCTGTTGATATGCATCTTTATCATAGCTTGAGTGCAAATAATGCTTACAATGTACATAACTTACATATTAACTAAATAGATAATGTTAATTTATTTAATATATTAAACACCCGTTTGAACCATTGTGACAGTTTAATAGATAGGGCATTACATTTACAGTCCTTTATTTGCCATTCTTTCAATATGTTCTCTTCTTACTCATCAAAATTACCTCTTTTCTCGGAATTTTGCTGTAACATGCTCTTGCGTTCTTATAGTTTTAAACTCTATATTATTAAATATGGATACATGAATAAACAATATATTATTCACTTTATTCACTTTCAGCTGCCTTTACCAATGCACAGTCCATACTTCTCTAATGTGTCAGCATAATGTTTATAATTTCTTCCTTGTCATATGTATATTCATTTATTATCAGCATTAATACAGAATACCATTCAGCATCAGTATAGAATGATTTCCCATTTTGTGTGTGTATCAAAGGTGTTTATCAAATATTTTTATTGATATCAATGTCTTAACCACTTTTGATCGTTTTTGGTTATATAATTCAAGCAGTACTCTTGTTGATTGTCCATCTATATTTTCGATTAAGAATACTCTGGCCTATTATCTCTTTCCTAAGATGCCTGTAGGTCAGGGCCATTTTTGTTGCCATTGGGAATGTGCTGCCTGTTACAGCTGTCATGGCAAATAGATGAGGAAACAATGGAAACTGTGAAGGCCTTTATATTCTCGGGCTCCAAAATCACTGCAGATGGTGACTACAGCCATGAAATATAAGACACTTGCTCCTTGGATGAAAAGTTATGACAAACTTAGACAGCATGTTAAAAAACAGAGACATTACTTTGCCAATAAAGTTCTGTATAGTCAAAGCTATGGTTTTTCCAGTAGTCATGTATGAATGTGAGAGTTGGACTACAAAGAAGGCTGACTGTCAAAGAATTTATGCTTTTGAGCTATGGTGTTGGAGAAGACTCTTGAGAGTCTCTCAGACTGCAAGATCATCATTCAATCCTAAAGGAAATCAATCCTGAATATTCATTGTAAGGACTGATGCTGAAGGTGGAACTCCAATACTTTGGCCACTTGATGTGAAGAGCTGACTCATTAGAAAAGATCCTGATGCTAGGAAAGATTGAAAGCAGGAAGAGAAGGGGAAGACAGAGGATGAGATGGTTGGATAGCATCGGTGACTCAATGGACATGAGTTTGAGCAAGCTCTGGGAGATGGTGAAGGACAGGGAAGCCTTGCGTGCTGAAGTCCATGGGGTTGCAAAGAGCAGGACATGATTGAGCAATGGAACAACAACATAGAAATCATGTTCATTTTGCCTCCTACACTTAAGTGCTACTATCTGACCTCTGCTTTTCCAGAATCCTGTAGTTCCTTAGAATCCTCCCTTTCTGCTATTTCCTTAAAAAAAAAAAACAACTACACCAACTGTTATGTCAGTGGTCCCCTGACTAGCAAATTGCTTTTAGAATTAATAAGTCATATGTCTTCTAATAACCTGTTCTTATATAAAACATTTATTCTAGCATGTCTCTTTTTAGCTTTTCGATCCCCACTTCAATACTCTGTTTGTTCTGGCTCCTATCACAATTATGGTAAGCCACCACTTTTTTTTTTCTTTTAATGCTTCAAGAAACTAGGCAACTTCCATTGGAACCAGTACCAGATGTTCTTGCATGATGTTAACTCCTGAGTCAAAGAAAAGTTCCTCCATATCAATAAAGTTTCTCTTACTCAAATTTCTACTCTGTTCTCTCCCTGGTCCAGTATCCTCAAGATCCATTACCAGGAGTATCCTCTCATTTCTTCCTGTTTAGTTGCTAAGTCGTGTCTGACTCTTTGTGACCCCTTGGACTGTAGCCCACGAGGGCCCTCCTGTCTGGGACTTTTCAGGCAAAAATACTGGAGTGGATTGCCATTTCCTCCTCCAGGGGATCTGGAGGATCCCAAGATGGAAACTGTGGCTCCTGCATTGACAGACAAATTCTTTTATCACTGAGCCAACTGGGAAACCACAGTACATTACCTTATTTTGTGACTATGTTTTGGATACCCAGAAGCTATTTTTTGTAGTTTAGTTTATACAGTATGGTAAAATCCTTTAATTGATTATATTATTGATTGATTATGTTACTAGATTGCCTATTATAATTATTATTTGATTATCTATTATATTCTTGTATTTAAAAATATTTTTCTCTAGTTGATGTCTTATTCTCAAGTGGTGTAAGAAGGTCTCTGGTTATTAGAATATTTCTGTTTATGTCTTTTTGTATGTCATAAATGAAGAAGTAAATGACAACCCATTCCAATATTCTTGTCTGAGAAAATCCATGGACAGAGGAGCCTGGTGGGCTACAGTCCATGGGGTCTCAAGAGTCAGACAAAACAACTAAGCCACAGTATCATAAAATACCTATTTCATAAAAGTGATTGCTGTGTAAATTGATGCATATTCTTTTTACTCTTTTTTTTTTATTGGTTTTACCATACAATGACATGATATCGCCATGGGTGTACATATGCTCCCCCTCCAGAACCCCCCTCCCTCCTCCCTCCCGACTCCCTCCCCCCAGGAAATCTCGATGCACCAGCCCCGAGCATCAATCTTGGGCTGGCGATTGATTTCACATATGATAGTTAACATGTTTCAATGCCATTCTCCCATATCATCCCACCCTTGCCCTCATCCACAGAGTCCACGTGTCTGTTCTGTATGTCTGCGTCCCTTTTGCTGTCTCGCATGCTGGGTCCTCATTACCATCTTTCTAAATTCCATATATATGCGTTAGTATACTGCATTGTTGTTTTTCCTTCTGACTTACTTCACTCTGGATAATAGGCTCCAGTTCCGTCCACCTGAGTAGAACTGATTCAAATGTATTCTTTTTTTTTAATGCTGAGTAATATTCCATTGTGTATATGTACCACTGCTTTCTTATCCATTCATCAGTTGATGGGCATCTAGGTTTCTTCCATGTCCTGGCTATTGTAAACAATGAGACAATGAACACTGGGGTACATGTGTCTCTTTCAGTTCTGGTTTCCTTGGTGTGTATGCCCAGCAGTGGGATTGCTGGGCCATATGGCAGGTCTATTTGCAGCTTTTTAAGGAATCTCCACACTGTTCTCCATAGTGGCTGTACTAGTTTGCATCCCCACCAACAGTGTAAGAGGGTTCCCTTTTCTCCACATCCTTTCCAGCATTTATTGCTTGTAGACTTTTGGATGGCAGCCATTCTGACTGGTGTAAAGTAGTACCTCATTGTGGTTTTGATTTGCATTTCTCTGATAATGAGTGATGTTGAGCATCTTTTCATGTGTTTGTTAGCCATTTGTATGTCTTCTTTGGAGAAATGTCTGTTAAGTTATTTGGCCCACTTCTTGATTGGGTTGTTTATTTTTCTAGAATGGAGCTGCAGGAGTTGCTTGTATATTTTTGAGATTAATTGTTTGTCCGTTGCTTCATTTGCTGTTGTTTTCTCCAATTCTGAAGGCTGCCTTTTCACCTTGCTTATAGTTTCCTTAGTTGTGCAGAAGCTTTTAATTTTAATTAGGTCCCATTTGTTTATTCATGCTTTTATTTCCAATATTCTGGGAGGTGGGTCATAGAGGATCCTGCTTTGGTTTATGTCAGAGAGTGTTTTGCCTATGTTATCCTCTAGGAGTTTTATAGTTTCTGGTCTTATGATTAGATCCTTGATCCATTTTGAGTTTATCTTTGTGTATGGTGTTAGAAGGTGATCTAGTTTCATTCTTTTGCAAGTGGCTGTCCAGTTTTCCCAGCACCACTTGTTAAAGAGGTTATCTTTTCTCCATTGTATATTCTTGCCTCCTTTGTCAAAGATAAGGTGTCCATAGATGCGTGGATTTATCTCTGGGCTTTCTATTTTGTTCCATTGATCTATATTTCTGTCTTTGTGCCAGTACCATACTGTCTTGATGACTGTGGATTTGTAGTATAGCCTAAAGTCAGGTAGGTTGATTCCGCCAGTTCCATTCTTCTTTCTCAAGATTTCTTTGGCTATACCAGGTTTTTTGTATTTCCATACAAATTGTGAAATTATTTGTTCTAATTCTCTGAAAAAGACCTCTGGTAGCTTGATAGGAATTGCATTGAATCTATAGATTGCTTTGGGTAGTATACTCATTTTCATTATCTTGATTCTTCCAATCCACGAACATGGCACATTTCTCCATCTATTTGTGTCCTCCTTGATTTCTTTCATCAGTGTTTTATAGTTTTCTATGTACAAGTCTTTTGTTTCTTTAGGTAGAAATACTCCTAAGTATTTCATTCTTTTTGTTTCGATGGTGAATGGAATTGTTTCCTTAATTTCTCTTTCTGTTTTCTCATTGTTAGTGTATAGGAATGCCAGGGATTTCTGTGTGTTGATTTTGTATCCTGAAACTTTACTATATTCACTGATTAGCTCTAGTAATTTTCTGGTAGAGTCTTTAGGGTTTTCAATGTAGAGGATCATGTCATATGCAAACAGAGAGAGTTTTACTTCTTCTTTTCCAATCTGTATTCCTTTAATTTCTTTATCTGCTCTGATTGCTGTGGCCAAGACTTCCAAAACTATGTTGAATAGTCATGGTGAGAGTGGGCACCCTTGACTTGTTCCTGACTTTGGGGGAAATGCTTTCAATTTTTCACCATTGAGGATAATGTTTGCTGTGGGTTTGTCATATATAGCTTTTATTATGTTGAGGTATGTTCCTTCTATTCCTGCCTTTTGGAGGGTTTTTATCATAAATGGATGTTGAATTTTGTCAAAGGCTTTCTCTGCATCTATTGAGATAATCATGTGGTTTTTATTTTTCAATTTGTTAATGTGGTGTATTATGTTGATTGATTTGCAAATATTGAAGAATGCTTGCATCCCTGGGATAAAGCCTACTTGATCATGATGTATGATCTTTTTAATGTGTTGTTGGATTCTATTTGCTAGAATTTTGTTAAGGATTTTTGCATCTATGTTCATCAGTGATATTGGCCTGTAGTTTTCTTTTTTGTGGCATCTTTGTCAGGTTTTGAAATTACGGTGATGGTGGCCTCGTAGAATGAGTTTGGAAGTTTACCTTCGTCTGCAATTTTCTGGAAGAGTTTGAGTAGAATAGGTGTTAGCTCTTCTCTAAATTTTTGGTAGAATTCAGCTGTGAAGCCATCTGGTCCTGGGCTTTTATTTTTTGGAAGATTTCTGATTACGGTTTCAATTTCCGTGCTTGTGATGGGTCCATTAATGATGCATATTCTTAAGTGCTCTATATTTCTTCTGTGTCATTTAACATCAAAAGATTTCCTTTTTTACAACTGTCATTTATAGTTTGAATTTTGTATATGATATCACTACTTTTTTTTAATTTATTGTTTCTATTTGCCTGGCAGATTTTTACTCAGACCTTTATTTTAGCCTTTTATAACTTTGTTTCACATGTGCACGGCATGTATTTTGCTTGAATTGCCAAAATGAAATTTGTTTAATTTTAACAAAAAAGAAAAGTGAATTGATTGAATCCATTCAGATTTATTTATTTGATTGACTGGTGCTGGCTCTGTAATAATATCTTATCATTGTAATGTGTTCATTTGCTATATTTCTTTTGCTAAAAGCTGTGTATTCTTTCCTTTTAAATTTATATTTTAAGTTTGTAAAGAATTTGTATGCATTAATATAAATAAATTATTTATTTTAATTTGTATGCATTAATATAAATATGAGAATGATTATGTATTGTATTTATATGTTTATGACTTATATTTTTTATGTGAACCATTTTTTAAAAGTCTTTATTGAAATTGTTACAACATTGTTTCTGGGTTTTTCTTGTACATTTTGCTTTTTTGACCACGAAGCATATGAGATCTTTGCTCTCCAAATAGTGATCGAGCTGGCACCCTCTACTTTGGAAAGTAGTCTTAACCACTGGACCGCCAGGGAAGTCCCCTGATTTGGTTTTTTATTTTTTCACATGCAGGTGTGTCAGGTTTTGATGATATCTTTTAAGTTTCTTCCATTTTCTCTGTAAACATTAATAATTATTCTTCTTTCCTGTTGTGTATTTTTTATTTTGTTAGACTATGTATTTGAACATTGAGCTTCCCCTTTGTCCCTACCTTCGTTTTAGTCTTATATTATACATATATTAAAATGTTCATTATCAGAACTTTTGCTGATTTTTCCCATATAATTAATTGCTTGGGTGAAGTTCATTCTCTAGTGTATTCTATAAGGAGGGCTCATGGTTGCAGCATTGCCTAATTTCTTGCATTTCAAAATTATTTTATATCACATTGATATTGTAGCAGTTAAAAGTATAGATTCCAATACCAAGGTTCTTAATTTCAATCTGTGCTGTGCTAGGGCTTCCCATGTGGTGCTAGTGTAAAAGAACCCACCTGCTAATGCAGGAGGCATAGGAGACATGGGTCTATCCCTGAGTCCGGAAGATCCCCTGGAGAGAAAATGGCTTCCCACTCCGGTATTCTTGCCTGGGAAATACCATGGAAAGAGAAGCCTGTTAGGCAACAGTCCACAGGATCACATGTGGACATGATTGAAGTAATTTAGCATGCAACAAACATACCTTGCTCTCTAGGTATTTACTCTTCTTATTTTTCACCTTGTCCTAGTCTAACAGTTCTCAGTTCAGTTCAATCGCTCAGTCGTCTCCGACTCTTTGCGACCCCATGGACCTCAGTGCTCCAGGCTTCCCTGTCCATCAACAACTCCCAGAGTTTATCCAAACTCATGTCCATTGAGTCAGTGATACCATTCAACCATCTCATTCTCTGTTGTCCCCTTCTCCTCCTGCCTTCAATCTTTCCCAGAGTCAGGGTTGTTTCAGAGGAGTCAGTTCTTCTCATCAGGCTGCCGAAGTATTGGAGTTTCAGCTTCAACATCAGTCCTTCCAATGAACACTCAGGATTGATCTCCTTTAGGATGGACTGGCTGGAACTCCTTGCAGTCCAAGGGACTCTCAAGAGTCTTCTCCAACACCACAATTCAAAAGCATCAGTTTTTCAGTGCTCAGCTTTCTTTATAGTCCAACTCTCATATCCATACATGACCACTGGAAAAACCATAGCCTTGACTAGATGGACCTTTGTTGGCAAAATAATGTCTCTGCTTTTTTAATATGCTGTCTAGGTTGGTCATAACTTTCCTTCCAAGGGGTAAGTGTCTTTTAATTTCATGGCTGCATTCACCATCTACAGTGATTTTGGAGCCCCCCAAAATAAAGTCTGACACTTTTCCCACTGTTTCCCCATCTATTTACCATGAAGTGAAGGGACCAGATGCCATGATCTTAGTTTTCTGAGTGTTGAGCTCTAAGCTAATTTTTTCACTCTCCTCTTTCACTTTCATCAAGAGGCTTTTTAATTTTTCTTCACTTTCTTCCATAAAGGTAGTGTCTTCTGCATATCTGAGGTTATTGATGTTTCTCCCAGCAATCTTTATTCCAGCTTGTGCTTCATCCAGCAGTGTTTCTCATGATGTAGTCCGCATAGAAGTTAAATAAGCAGGATGACAGTATACAGCCTTGACATACTCCTTTTCCTGTTTGGAACCAGTCTGTTGTTCCATGTCCAGTTCTAACTGTTGCTTCCAGACCTGCATATAGATTTCTCAAGAGTCAAGTCAGGTGGTCTGGTATTCCAATCTCTTGAAGAATTTTCCACAGTTTATTGTGATCCACACAGTCAAAGGCTTTGACATAGTCAATAAAACAGAAATAGATGTTTTTCTGGAATTCTATTGTTTTTTTGATGATCCAGCGGATGTTGGCAATTCCATCTTTGGTTCCTCTGCCTTTTCTAAAACTGGCTTGAACATCTGGAAGTTCACGATTCATATACTGCTGAAACTTCCCTTGGAGAATTTTTAGGATTAATTTACTAGCATGTGAGAAGAGTGCAATTATGCAGTAGTTTGAGCATTCTTTGTCATTGCCTTTCTTAGGGAATGGAATGAGAACTGACTTTTTCCAGTCCTGTGGCCACTGCTTTTAAGAAACTAAAAAAAAGAAAAAAAACAAAAAAACAATGCTAAGAATAAATGCATTATTTCTCCTGAAAAGTTTTATCTGTTTCTTTGACTCTTTGTGTATGGTTTTATTCAACTAAAAGGTGTCTTAAATTACAACAATAGATTAGATAGAAAGTTATATGCAGAAAATGGATAATATTTGAGACATAATGGTCATTTGAGTCAGTCAGTTCAGTCACTCAGTCGTGTCCGACTCTTTGCGACACCATAAACTGCAGCACTCCAGGCCTCCCTGTCCATCACCAACTCCCGGAGTCCACCCAAACCCATGTCCATCAAGTCGGTGATGCCATCCAGCCATCTCATCCTCTGTCATCCGCTTCTCCTCCTGCCCCCAATCCTTCCCAGCATCAGAGTCTTTCCCAAAGAGTCAACTCTTCGCATGAGGTGGCCCAAGTATTTTAGTTCCAGTTTCAACATCAGTCCTTCCAGTGAACACCCTGGACTGATCTCCTTTAGGATGGACTTGTTGGATCTCCTTGCAGTCCAAGGGACTCTCAAGAGTCTTCTCCAACACCACAGTTCAAAAGCATCCGCTCAGCCTTTTTCACTGTCCAACTCTCACATCCATACATGACTACTGGAAAAAAATTTATAGTGATACTACATTTATAAATTGACCAATAGAATGCCTGACATATAGGGCGCACTCTAGAAGTTTCCATTTTTTTTGCCCCATGTTGCTATTTTAAATGAGTGTAATTACAATGATACTTATATTGCTGGCTAATAGGTATTGACTGTGTGGATTACAGCAAACTGTGGAAAATTCTGAAAGAGATAGGAATACTAGACTACCTGACCTGCCTCCTGAGAAATGTGTGACTTACAGCTATATTAAAGGGTAAATAAATGGTTCTGTAATTTCACCTTCTTTTACATATTTAAGTCAATCATCTTGGCCCAATTCAAAAATCACTCCCTCCAGGATAGCATGAACCTTAAGCTAGGGGAAGCACATTTTCCATCTTTTACTAATGGAACATTCCATTAATTTAGTTTATGGTATTGAAATAATTTTTACAAGGTTTTTTAAAATTTATATTTAATTGGTGGATAATTGCTTTACAATACTGTGTGCTTTCTGCCATAAACAAATATCTGTTATAGTCCCCTCCCTCCTGAACCTCTTTCCCATCTCCCACAGTGGGGGAAGGATAAAGTGAGACAAACTGAGAGACTAGCACTGAAACATATACCTTACCATATGCAAAATAGATAGCCATTGGGAATTTGCTGTATAACATGGGGAACTCAAACCCAGTGTTGCTTTTTTACATGCTCTATTCATTGAAGGCAGAAACGATGCCTTATTTTTCTTTGTACCCTCAATGCACTGTGCTTGATACATGCAGTGTATCATGTGTACATGTTCCTTTAAATAAAATATTAAATTAATTAAAGGGCATATAGCAGCCTTTTCTAACAAAATCTTGACTTTAGAAATAGGAAATACTTAAGATGAGTCACAATAAATTTTAATTTTTTTGATTTGAATTTTACTGCTTTCTTTGAAGCTTTCTGTTAAGAAATTTGAAATATTTTAGAGACAAAAACAATAAGTACATGAATCATGAGGAGAAATCTATATCTTTAAAAGGACAATTATTAAAACACATGATAAAATATTTTGAACGTTTTGTAATGATTATCCCTTTCATTAAGAACCCTCATCTTATTAAACATCATTGGTTGCATTTTAATTATATCTGCAGAAATATTGAATGCAACAGCTCTTCTATTAATCATAATAATTAAAAAAAATTTACTCTGTAGTTTCTAATACAACAATGCTCTGTGCAGTGTTACAATTTGTCTTCTCCTACTGATACCATGAACTCACCTAGTACCAAAAATTGGCTTCTGCAGGCAAATAATTTTTGCCAGATGACTCAAAAGTATCCAATAGGTTGTTTTTGCAACTCCAAGAAAAGATGAGTGTGAAACAGTTGGATCCTCAAATTACAGGTTTTCTATGCAGAGAGAAGTAGGATCTGTTAAGGGGTAGTATGTCACTAAATCTTGTTTCCTGTGAAGAGACCAAGACAGGCAAAGAGATAATAAAATTGCTCCAGGCAGCACACATGAAATACTGCATATCAACTAAGGCAGAATTAGTTCTTTTAAATGTGTTTTTTTTACTGGTTACTGTTTACCTGATCACCAAAAATTGGCTCTTAAATCATAATATCAAAATTCCTATGGGCACAAAACTATTACTTTTTTGATTCCGAATATTTAGTCCAGATTCTCTCCTTAGTTACCCTTAACATCTGCAGTGATTCTGGAGCCCCCAAAAAATAAAGTCTGACACTTTTCCCAGTGTTTCTCCATCTATTTCCCATGAAGTGATGGGACCAGATGCCATGATCTTAGTTTTCTAATGTTGAGCCTTAAGCCAACGTTTTCACTCTCCTCTTCCACTTTCATCAAGAGGCTCTTTAGTTCCTCTTCACTTTTTGCCATGAGGGTGGTGTCATCTGCATATGTGAGGTTACTCATATTTCTCCCGGCAATCTTGATTCCAGCTTCTGCTTCTTCCAGCCCAGCACATCTCATGATGTACTCTGCATAGAAGTTAAATAAGCAGGGTGACAATATACAGCCTTGATGGACTTCTTTTCCTATTTGGAATCAGTCTGTTGTTCCATGTCCAATTCTAACTGTTGCTTCTTGACTTGCATACAGGTTTCACAAGAGACAGGTCAGATGGTCTGGTATTCCCATCTCTTTCAGAATTTTCCACAGTTTGTTGTGATCCACACCATCAAAGGCTTTGGCATAGTCAATAAAGCAGAAGTAGATGTTTTTCTGGAACTCTCTTGCTTTTTCGATAATCCAGTGGATGTTGGCAATTTGATCTCTGGTTCCTCTGCCTTTTCTAAAACCAGCTTGAACATCTGGAAGTTCATGATTCATGTATTGCTGAAGCCTGGCTTGGAGAATTTTGAGCATTACTTTACTAGCATGTGAAATGAGTGCAATTGTGTGGTAGTTCGAGCATTCTTTGGCATTGCCTTTCTTTGGGACTGGAATGAAAACTGAACTTTTCCAGTCCTGTGGCCATTGCTGAGTTTTCCAAATTTGCTGGCATATTGAGTGCAGCACTTTCACAGCATCATCTTTTAGGATTTCAAATAGCTCAACTGGAATTCTGTCACCTCCATTAGCTTTGTTTATATTGATGCTTTCTAAGGCCCACCTGACTTCACCTTCCAGGATGTCTGGCTTTAGCTGAGTGTGAGTGATCACACCATCGTGATTATCTGAGTCGTGAAGATCTTTTTTTGTACAGTTCTTCTGTGTATTCTTGCCACCTCTTCTTAATATCTTCTGCTTCTGTTAGGTCCTTACCATTTCTGTCCTTTATTGAACCCATCTTTGCATGAAATGTTCCCTTGTACAAACATACAAAAAACGTTTGTTTGTAGTGTATAGAAATGGGATTTATTTCTGCACTTTGTTTTTCTGTCCTGAAAGCAAAACTTTTCTTTAGTTCTAATAGTTTTTGTTGTTGTTGTTGGATTCCTTAGGGTTTTACATATTTAAGATCAAGTTTTATGCAAGCAGAAACAATGTTATTTTTTCCTTTATTTATTCTGTTTGTTATTAAAGTTGTATTTTCATATAACATTATATTAGTTATATGGTAAACAATATGATGGCTTAATATTTGAATATGTTTTGCAAAATGTTCACCATAATAGTTAAGATATTAACTAGATTTATTTCTTCCTTTCTAATTTGGTTACAATTTTTTATCTTGCTAAATTGTTCTGGCTAGGATTTCCAGTATTTTGGTGAATAGGAAAAGACATAGAGCACACATAAAGAAAATTATAAGTAAAAGAGAAAGCATTACCATTTATACCACAGAAATACAAAATATCCTAAGACACTACTATCAACAGTTGTATATCAACAGTTTGGAAAACCTGGAAGAAATGGCCACATTCCTACAAACCTATTACTTACCAAGACTGAATTGTGAATAAATAGAAAATCTTAACATATTAATAACAAGTAATGAGACTGAATCTTAATCAAAAATTTTCTAAAAAAGAAAATCTTAGGAACAGAATGCTCTCACTGGTGAATTCTAAAAGCATTTCAAGAAATTAATATCAACTATTCATACTTTTCTAAAAAAATATAGAAGAGGGAACTTTTTCAGATTGATTTTATAAAGCCAACCTTACCCTGGTACCAAACTCAGTTAAGAAGGCCACAAGAAGAGAAAATTTTAATAGATGCCAGTATCCTAGGTGAATATAGTTACAGAATTTTTCAGCCAAATGCAAGCAAACCAAATTCAACACTGCTTTAAAAGAATCAGACCCTGTAATTGGGGAGAACTTATCCCTGGAATGCATATCCGAGGAATGGGGAGTGATAATTAAATAGTTCACAGAATAACTGTACAAAAAAGATCTTGACCTGTATTAAGGTCAAGAAGCAACCAGAAGAACAGACTGATTCAAAATTGGGAAAGGAGTACATCAAGGCTGTATATTTTCACCCTGCTTATTTAACTTATATGCAATGTACATCATGTGAAATGCTGGGCTTGATGAATCATAAGCTGAAATCAAGATTGCCAGGAGAAATATCAGTAATCTCAGATATGCAGATGACACCACCCTTATGGCAGAAAGTGAAGAGGAACTATAGAGCCTCTTGATGAAAGCGAAATAGGAGAGTGAAACAGTTGACTTAAAACTCAACATTAAAAAAAGAAAACTAACATCATGGTAGCTAGTCCCATCATGTCATTGCAAATAGATGGGAAAAAAATTGAAACAGTGACAAACTTTATTTTCTTGGGCTCCAAAATCACTGCAGATGGTGACTGCAGCCATGAAATTAAAAGACACTTGCTTCTTGGAAGAAAAGTTATGGCAAACATAGATAAGCATATTAAAAGGCAAAGATAGCACTTTGCTCACAAAGGTCCATATAGTCAAAGCTATGGTTCATCTAGTAGTCATGTACAGATGTGAGAGTTGGACCGAAAAGTAGGTTGACTGCTGAAAACTTGATGCTCTTGAATTGTTGTGCTGGAGAAGACTCTTGAGAGTCCTTTGGATGGGAAGGAGATCAAACTAGTCAAATCCTAAAAAAAAAATCAACATCGAGTATTCATTAGAAGGACTGATGCTGAAGCTGAAGCTCCAATACTTTGGCCACCTGATGCAAACAGCCAACACATTGGAAAAGACCCTGATGATGGGAAAGACCATGGGCAGTGGGAGAAGGGAGCCCCAGAGGATGAAATGGCTGGATGGGATCATTGAACAATGGACATGAGTTTGAACACTCTCCAGGAGATGGTGAAGGACAATGAAGCATGGCATGCTGTGGTCCATGGGGTCACAAAGAGTCGAAAACAACTGAATGACTGAAAAACAATAATTAAATATTTAATATAGAAGTGTCTGTGACATAGATTATTTTTTTTCATTTTTTGAAAATCCATCAATGGAGAATTCAGCTAGATAGGAAAAGTTTCCATAATGATGGATGGATGCTTCTCCTGTTAGATTTGATTTAGGATACATGTTAATGGGATTTTAAAACAATGATTGTTAAACCCCTTTTTTCTTTGTACAATACCTGTTGAAAGTATTTGACAGTTTTCTGAAGCAGATTCTAAGAAAAGTGTCATGGATATTATTATTTTATTATATGTATGCAGATGCTATTAAACCTTGTCAGTTTATGGAACTGCTGAAAGAAATAGAAGACAATCACTTTAATGATATTTAATGATTCTTTGCTTACAATTGCTATTTTAATCATGGGGAAAGGTTTTTAAGTTTGTTGTTGCTGTTGTTTAGTTGCTAAGTCCTGTCTGACTCTTTTGCCACCCCATGAAATGTAGCCTGCCAGGCTCCTCTGTCCATGGGGTTTTCCAGGCAAGAACACTGAAGTGGATTGCTATTGCTTTCTCCAAGGGATCTTCTTGACCCAGTGAACCAACCAGGGTCTCTTGCTTGGCAGGCAGTTTCTTTACCACTGAGCCACCTTCAAAGGTTTGGCTGTAATGTTAATTCCAACTCTAGATTTTCTTGAACAGTAACAATAATAAAGGTGTGCTTGCCAGATTCATTAATCAAATACAAAAAATGGCCTTTCAATTTCTGTTAAGCTCAGTAATACTGCACTTGTCATGAATGGGATAAATTTGAACTTGTAAAAAAAACATTTAGTCATGACTTAAACAGGTAAAGTAACATATTGATGGGAAACTTCCATAGTATAAATCAATAATACTGATTTTTCGTATTTTCCAGCATGTATAAAATGTAATAATTGATAGTATGGTACAAATTGGCTACAAATTCTGTAAGGAAAATTTGAAAATTTTGATTGACATTGATAAATTTAGAGTTGGTGTTCAATATATATAGTGTGAATTGTGTGGTAATTAAAATAAGAATTATTGAACTTACTTTAGATTGATATAATCTTGAAAGTAATATGCTTTTACTTCAGAGTTAGATCACTTTTTCCTGAAAAAAGTTAACCTGTCTTATCAATAAGAATTGAAATATTAAAGGCAATTATTTTGTAGTGTTCAATTAAGTTATTGTAAAATATAAATATGCTTTGTGCAGTTGATATATATGTAAGGATACTTTTTTAAACTGTAAATTTTATGAAATCCAAATATAGAACACATATATCCAATGAAAATTTTGTGTGTAAATTGAGATATTCTATAATTTCAAAATATATATCAGATTTTTAAGAATTAGTTTAAAAAATATATTAAAATATCTCAGATCATTATCAGTAGACTATATCTGAGATAACCCTTTATATGTATGCTTTATTTATATAACTATGTAAATATAATGTTATATGCAGTCAGTCCATTTTGTCCACAGATTTCATGGGTACAACCAACCAGAGATTGTAATTCAGTCCCTAATTGGTTGGATCTATGATATGAAACCACATGCAGTGGGCAGATTGTATTCATTACACTACATCATTTCATATAAGGCACTTAAGCACACTTGGGGGCCCTGGGAGCTCTTAGAACCAATTTTCCATGGAAACTGAGGGACAACTGTGCTTATTATAGTATTAATTTTATTTTCAATATTTCTATTGTATCTTTTAATGTGGATGGTAGAATATTTACTTAATATGTCACTTGTATTGTATTTAGTTTGGAAAATGCTGTTCCATAACTTTCATGTTCTCAAGGGAATCATATCATCAAAGGGATGAGAATAACTGCTTTGTGAAAGAATCTAAAATCATAAATTCTCTAGCAACATTAGCTTATGAGCATTGACCCATTATTCATTACACTCCGTCATACTTTCTTCACTGATGCTTCTCCAACATGTAGAAAATGTTCACATGTAGAAAGGTGCTTTAATACAGCCAAGACTGAAAGAATAGTAATACTCAAAGATCCAAGTCAACACTTACATTTTTACTTAAAACCAATTTTCGGTCTGAGCAAATATCAAAGCACAGAAGTTCTCTGATCTGCATTGCTAATATCTTTGAAAAATGAACACCTGATTTTAGTACTTGAGACTGTCAACCGGAACAACACTTCATCTGTACAAATACAGTAGCTTCAGTCTGTCCAGCCTTTCACTTTTGTCAGTGAACTTTATAATTATCAAAAGAACACAATGAAAAATATCATTTTGAAAACTAGAATACCAAGGTCAATAATTGGAGTATATACATCACTTTCAAAATGCTGTTACCGCATCCTTCAGTTCTAATGTGGGCAAAGAGGTGGAGCAAATGTATTTTTTTAATAGTAAACTTAAGTTTTCAAGATATTTCATGTAAAAAAAAAATCTCTAATTGTTTCTAAGAGCCACTTAAATTTTTATTTCTCAGTAGCACAAATACAGATAATCATGACATCACAGAATCTTTAGGAAAAAAACAGCTAGATTTAAATGCCAGCTAGGTATTAAAAGCAGCATAATAAAAATGAAAATTATGTCTTAAAATACTAAAATTAGTGATAGTTATATTAATAATACATATTAATTTAAATTATATTGCCATTTTATTGCAACTAATTTATGTCTGAACTATTTGTTTTACCTTTGCTGGAAGTACTTTCCTGTCAGCATTAGCCCACAAAGATGCTATATCACCCAATATGTTAGACATGCCTATAAGAACATTTCAACAGGCAATCCAATATGTACTTTTAGCACATTATGATTAAACCTAAATGTCTTAAAGACCATGAACTGCAGAAAACTAGACTGAGTATGAGACAATCAAAAAAGAAACAGTCATTCTTTTTGTTCAATATGCATTGACCATTGCTCCAAGAATGGCAAGACGTGCATGTGGGTGGGTGGGTCGGTGTGTGTGCAAGCGCATGCTCAGTCATGTCTGGCTCTTTGTGACTCCATGGACAGTAGCCCACCAGGCCCCTCTCTCTATGGAATTTTCCAGGCAAGAATATTGGAATGTGTCACCATTATTTGTCAAGATGCTTTAAAGCAAATCCTAGAAACATACTGTGGACTGCCAATGTTCAGGACTTAAAACACATTATTTTTAATATATACTGCACTGATTAATTTCTTGCAGATGATTTGGCATGTGATTCACAAAAATAATCCTTGTATTCCATCATTATCTTATAGCATCAGTAAAGGACGCTGAACAAATTTACTTTACAAGAGCAAATAGGAGATGATAGAATGTTGAGAGAATCTAAAATGCAAGAATGTAACGGGTTGTAAAAAAGTTTATGGAGAATATTTTTACCATTTATTTTTGTTATTCTTCCAGAATATTAAAGAACTATAAATCAACATTAGAGATTTCACTAGTTGTCCCCTGATTTGTCCTTGTAGAACACTCACCAGTTTTTTTGCTTCAGCTGGATATTTTCCCTCAGAAAGGAAAATCAAAACTAGAACTTTGACCGAAAGAATCTTTTCTCCAGTGGCAGCTTTGAAATAATGATTTCATCAGTTATAGCTGCTACTGAATGACTATTTAATTAGCAAATTAAGATGCTATGTATTAAAATAAGAATCCCTTGCTCATAATTTTGAAAGTTCTTTTTTTCTGTCTTCCTAACTTACACAGTATAATTTGTAATTAGAATTATTTTCCATAGCAACTTATTATTTTCATTGCAAACTTAAGACTGATAGACCACCTACTGCAGATAATGAACACATAAACTCAGGACAAAAGCAAAGATCATTAAATCTTTCAGTTTGGATGAATACATGGAGAAAATGTTACTTTAACACGTGGTTTATATGCAAGCATTAAAGAAATAATTTTTGCCTTCAATTGGCCTAGAGCAGAAGAGAACTGTCAATTGTGTAAAATGATGTATGAAAGTGGCACACATATCTAAGTGTGGTGGCATGTACAGATAAGGCAGTGTAGCTTCTTTGGGCAAGTGTGGATATCCCAGACAAATAATAACATCCAGATTTTTATCTTTACTTAACCTGTTTAGAGCAATGGCATTGATAATTTATTATTGATTCTGTTGAAAATACGTTAACATCTGAGCTTTATAATTAGAAGTGCCAAAATCAAATTTCTTATAATTGGCTAATTGTATGTAGCTAATTATATGTAGCCAATTCATATGTATTGGCTCATATGAAACTTGTTTACAAGTTAGAGCATCTTAAAACACCATGTTATGGTTTTTGCAGTAGTTATGTATGGATGTGAGAGTTGGACTATAAAGAAAGCTGAGTGCTGAAGAATTGATGCTTTTGAACTGTGGTGTTGGAGAAGACTCTTGAGAGTCCCTTTTACTGCAAAGAGATCCAACCAGTCCATCCTAAAGGAAACCAGTCCTGAATATTCATTGGAAGGACTGATGCTGAAGTTGAAACTCCAATACTTTGGCCACTTGATGCAAAGAATTGACTCATTGGAAAAGATCCTGATGCTGGGAAAGATTAAAGGCAAGAGGAAAAGGGAACAACAGAGGGCAAGATGGTTGGATGGCATCACTAACTCAGTGGACATGAGTTTGAGTAAACTCTGGGAGTTAGTGATGGACAGAGAGGCCTGGTGTGGTGCAGTCCATGGGGTCACAAGGTGTTAGACACTACTGAGTGACTGACCTGAACTGAAAACACCATATCTCTGAAGGTTGACTTTATGAAATGGCAAAATGTTTGGACTGACTATAGGTAGACCTGAGTTTGAAGTTGTGCTTTAGCAATTTCCATCCTGGGGTTCATATTAAGTTCTTTAACCATCTGAATGCCTGATGTTGAAATAACTTTCTAGACCTAAAATGAAAGCCGCTCCTGCTTGTGATGCCGCATCAGCAAATAAAATTTATTTCACTTTTGTGTCATTATAAATTTTCCATGTGACTAGAAACACAATATAGTCAGTCAGACAATCCTCAGATGTCAAACCAACTCTAGGCCTTCTTATCCCAAGCAAGGTTGATTATGCGGCCCCAGCCAATAGACATTTTCTATTCATCTCTTCCTTGTTTTTTATTTTTTATCCTGTAAAAGCTTATTGCCATTTATCTCATTTTGAAGTTCATCGCTAGGAGACTACCCATTTCATGGAGTGTTAAAGTTTGTATTTCTAAATTTTCTTCTTGAATGATTTTTTTAACAGGTTTTGGTGCACAGGATGAGATTGAAAGCTGACTGCTAATGGCCTGTGTGACAAGATGTACTGGCAAGGTGCCTGCTGAACGATTCACTGTTCCTCTTATAGTAACTGATGACTGTGGGTTAGTCACTCTTGGATTTGAGCTCCACTCCCTTGTGTGCAGGTCTCTAAGTAAACTATTTAATGTGTGTGTATGTATATGTGTGTGTGATTCCCAGAAAGGTTCTGAGATCTTGGAAAGATTCTGGGAGTCCACAGTGGTGGCCACCACTAGAGTACTCACAAAACTTCAAGGTAAGTTCAGAGCATAAACCACCAAGGGACTTGAGAAAATAAATAAAAGCAAACACATCTAAATCCAGAACGTAAGAGTCTTTTGATTTCTGTTTTACTTGAAGATGTTCACCTTGAAATAAAAAGCATATTAAAGATAAAGTAGTTGAATTGGTAAATTAGTGACTTTCTGTCATTCAGGTTATTACCCAGTTCTTTGAGGAACTAAAACAAGCTATTCTATAAATTGAGTCTTTAAAAGACCAGAAAAAGCACACCTGTTCTTTTTATCAATCCTAAAAACCTCCAGTTATCTCAAAAGACTTATATATACTGTAAATAACCTGGGTTTAGAAACCAAGTCCTTGGAGCAACTAGTATTCTTTGTCTTCTTTTGAGATGCAAATGTTCTAGGTCTTCTCTAGGAAATGACAACTATCTCTTTGAAATGCAAACCCCAGGGAGGTAATAATTATCAGAAGGAGCAAACAAAAAATGAGGGCAAGCTATTTGGGAGCTAGTTGCAAATATTGTCTCCCCACAAATATTAATAAAAAGTGTAAGTCATCTGAGCACATACCTTAATTTATCCCATTAGCCAGAAATTGCACTATGATATGACTCAAATCCAACTCTTCTTTTTTAAATAGTAAGTTTTGAATTATTGTACTTGTTTCGTGATTAAAATTTTTAAGTGAAAGCTATAAGATCTCGCTTTGTGTCTGTCTGTATTTTTGTATATGTCAGTGTATGTATGTTGTAGATGTGTGCCATTTTACTATCTCCAGTTAGTTTTGCCAAAATTAATTTTTAAAGAGCATAAAGCGGGAAACCCAGGTTCAATCCCTGAGTTGGGAAGATCTGGAGAAGGAAATGGCAATCCACTCCAGTATTCTTGCCTGGAAAAACCCATGGAGGGTAGAGCCTGTAGGCTACAGTCCATGGGGTGGCAAAGAGTCGGACATGACTGAGTAACTTTGCTTTTACTTTACTTTACTTTCAATGGGCATAAAGAAAATTAAGCATTATGTTAATCAAGTATACTCTCAAATACTAAAAATCTAACCTAAATATTTTTCAAGTTCACATTATCTAGGATATTCTTCAATAAAAAAAGCAAATTAAGGATTTGTTTGTTTGTTTAATTTTTCTTAAAAAGCATGGTTTTAAAGCGATTGGTATTAAATATAATGTAGATTTGTTGTCGTTTAGTCACTCAGTCATGCCCGATTCTTTGTGACCCCATAGACTGCCCCACATCATGCTTCTCTGTCCTTCACCATGTCCTGGAGCTTGCTCAAACTCGTGTCCATTAAGTTGGTGATGTCATCCAACCATTTCATGCTCTGTCGTCCTCTTCTCCTGCCTTCCATGTTACCCAGCATCAGGGTATTTTCTAATGACTTGGTTCTTTGCATCAGGTGGCCAAAATATTGGAGCTTCAGCTTCAGCATCAGTCCTTCCAATGAATATTCAGGACTGATTTCCTTTAGGATTGACTGATTTGATCTCCTTTTTAGTCGGAGGGACTCTCAAGAGTCTTCAACACCACGGTTCAAAATGTTAGTTAGAATAGGAAAAAGGAGTCCAAAATGGTGCTGGTTAAAAGATAAGAAAGGGGAAAGCCAGCAAAAATAGAGCAAAGGAAGGTCTGAGGACCAGAGGACCTCAGGTAAAACAAACAACACTCCTGGCTAGGCCAATTTACATAGGGCAGGCTCACGAGGAGAAGAAAAAACATATAAAAAGAGAAGCCAAAATTGGGCCCCGGGCCTCTCTTCTTTTCACGCCTTTTGGGTTGGCATGCCATCATGCCTCAAAGATATATTTTCCTTTACTTTCTAAATAAAACTGAGCTGTAACACGGAGCTGTAACACTGGTCTGTCTGAGAGCTCTAACACTGGTCTGTCCAAGAGCTGTAGCGCTGGTCCCTCTGTCACTTCAAATTTTTGTTCCAACAAGAGAGAACCAACAAAAAGGATCAATTTTTCAGTGCTCATCCTTCTTTATGGCCCAGCTCTCACGTCTGTAGACGACTATTGGGAAAACCACAGCTTTGACTAGATGCACTTTTGTCAGCAAAGTGATGCCTCTGTTGCCTGCTGCTGCTGCTAAGTCGCTTCAGTTGTGTCTGACTCTGTGAGACCCCATAGACAGCAGCCTACCAGGCTGAAGCTGTGGTTTTCCCAATAGTCATGTACAGATGTAAGAGTTTGTAATTTCCTTGGTTCTGTCTTGTTGGAACAAAATAAAGTCTATGATTGTTTCCATTTTTCCCATTTATTTGCCATGACATGATGGGACTGAATGCCATGATTTTCGTTTTTTGAATATTGAGTTTTAGGCTAGCTTTTCCACTTTCCTCTTTCACAGTCATCAAGAAACTCTTCAGTTTCTCTTTGCTTTCTGCCAAAAGGGTGGTATCATCTGCATATCTGAGGTTATTGATTGATATTGATTAATATTTCTCCAGGCAATCTTGGTTTCAGCTTGTGCTTTATCCAGTGCTGCATTATGCAGGTATACAACTTTCATCCCACCTCAACTTACTAAAAGTCAAATAAGGTTGTATTATCTCTATTATAGTATTTGTCAAAAAGAAAGGTAATTCAAAATGATGGTTAACTGTTTAGTGTCTCAAAATGTTTTCGAGTAATCTGAACACAATTGTTAAAAACAAGTCAATTAAATAGCTATAAGATATAAGTTTGCAAATGTATTTTTCAACAATACTTATGCTTTATTGTGTGATTACCTAAAATTGTTCCCCAAGTCTTTTTAGTAACTTTAAACCTTGAAGTTATTCTGAAATAAGATAAAGATGGATATTCATTGACTATTCTAATATAAATTATGCCCAAGTTAGAGAAAATACTGAAACAATAATTATAAACAAGTTTATCCACATTTGGCTTGCTTTTACAGAGGAATTGCAAATATTTGGGTTTATTAGTAAGTATTCTTTGTGTCATTAAAAAAATCACCATGAGGAAAAAATATACTTCAAGGAATCATGCAATGTATTTATAAATTTGTTGATCCAAAAAACACTAGTATAACAGATGACCTACCGATTTCCTGGTTCTTCATTTTCACAAGGAATTAAAAATTTTTATAGTTTAAGAATTCTGAATGTGTGTGTGTATGTGTGTTAGTCACCCAGTTGTGTCCGACTCTTTGCAACCCCATGGACTATAGCCCACCAGACTCCTCTGTCCATGAGATTATCCCAGCAATATTTATACAGCAATAATTCTGTAGTGGGTTGCCATTTCCTTTTCCAGTGGATCTTCCCAACCCCAGGACTGAACACATGTCTCTTATGTCTCCTGCATTGGCAGGCAGGTACTTTACTGTCTGAGCCACCAGAGAAGCATATATATATATACATATACATACACACACACATACACATGTATATTATATATATATATATATATAATTAAAGCTACTAGAAATAATACAAAAAAATCTTTATGCAAGAAAAGTAGGAAATATTTTTGATATAAGGTATAAGATATATAAATGTTTTTGTTAAGAGAAAAAGAAAGCAATTTTGTCCTGAAGTAAAACAAACAATTTAGAATGAGAAAGAAGGGGCAAACATAAGACAAATATAAATAAATATAAAAAATTATAGAAGCTTTGTGGAAAAACTAATCTTGGAAATTGAACTGTATGTTATTTAAGTTTAAAAAATGACTTTTAATATCAAAAGTACATATGTATAAAATTAGAATTAGGTTTTCTCTATGTTAGAAGAAAAATATTTTTTTAGATTATTGGCCTTCTCCTGATAAGATAATGTAAACAGTGTTTTTTTTTTCTTTTTCTTTACCCTCTGAATAATTAGCCTAGAAATCAAAGTTCTTGTTTCTCACCAAAATAATTTACTGTGTTTCATGTTGTTTTCATCTTTCTCAATATTAAAAAAGCTAAGATCTTTAGAACTCTATAACTTTCTGTGTTTGCCTTTGAAATCTTTAATTGTCACCTTAGTTAAGAGGATAGTTTTTTACAAACCTCCCCCCTGCAACAAAATTCAAAATGAAGTCTTTTTGACCTCAAACTAACTTTGAGATTTCCCAGAGAGTCTGTAGAAAATCTCAAAGGATTAAATTAGATTTACTTGTTATCTTAAATTACATCTGTGTGTGTGTGTTAGTCACTCAGTCATGTCCAATTCTTTGCTTCCTCATGGAGCCTGGCAGGCTCCTCTGTGGAATTCTCCAGATAAGAATACTGGAATGGGTTGCCATCCTCAGGGGATCTTTCTGATCCAGAGAGAGATAAAACCCAGAACTCCCGCATTGCTGACAGATTCTTTACCAACTGAACCACCAGGAATCCATAAATTACATGGGAAGAATTATCAAATAAAAAAAAAGTAATACCTCCTTAAGTTATGTGTATAAGGAGGCATGTTATTAATATAAATGTTCTAGGAATTACATGAAACTCCTATAAATCTGATACATCTTTAAAAGGCTATCAGCAGTAATTCTAGTTACTACATTAAAATGTTGTATATCACAAAAATAACCAAATTTCATTGTCCATTCAATTATAATGAACTCTCATCAGATTAATGATGGGTATTTTTAGGTATTGTGTCATTACAGTTATTGTTTTACTTTAATGCTTTTTCAAAAATGAGTTTCATGGAAGGGACCCTACCGAGCACTGTTGACCACTGACACTCCTGCCAAAATACAAGGTCTCAGGGTGCCTGAAGAACCACGGATGGAGGTTTGTAACATGGTATAGGAGGCTGTGACCAAAACCGACCCCAAGAAAAAGAAATGCAACAAGGTAAAATAGTTGTCCAAAAATAAGTCACAAATAGCTGAGAAATGAAGAGAAGCGAAAGGAAAATGACAAAAGGAAAGATACAACCATCTGAATGCAGAATTCCAAAGAATAGCGAGAAGAGGTAAGAAAGCCTTTTTAAGTGAATAGTGCAAAAAAATAGAGGAAAACAATAGAATGGAAAAGACTAGAGATCTCTTCAAAAAATTAGAGATACCAAGGGAATGTTTCCTGCAAAAACAGACACAATAAAGGGCAGAAATGGTATGGATAGAAACAGAAACAGAAGAGATAAAGAAGAGGTAGCAAGAATACACAGAAGAACCATACAAAAAAGGTCTTAATGACCCAGATAACCATGATGCTATAATCACTCACCTAGAGTCAGACATCCTAGAGTGTGAAGTCAAGTGTGTCTTAGGAAGCATTACTATGAACAAAGCCACTTTACCTGCCTCCTGAGATACCTGTATCTGTCAGGAATATATCTATATCTGTATACAAGAAGCAACAGTTAGATCCAGACTTGGAAAAATGGAGTGGTTCAAAATTGAGAAAGGCTGTACAGTATCACCCTGCTAATTTAACTTGCATACAGAGTACATCATCCGAAATGTTGGGCTGCATGAAGCTCCTGCTGAAATCAAGATTGCCAGAAGAAATATGTGTTGCTAATGATAAAGAACTGCCTTCCAATGCAGGAAACATAAGAGATGTGGATTCAGTCACTGGATTGGGAAGATCCCTGGAGGAGGACATGGCAACCCACTCTAGTAGTTTTGCCTGGAAAATTGAATGGACAGAGGAGTCTGTCAGGCTAAAGTCCATGAGGTCAGAAAGAATCTGATATGGCTGAGTGACTAACAGTTATGCAGATGACACCACCCTAATGACAGAAAGCAAAGAGCAACTAAAGAGCTTTTTGATTAAGGTGAAAGAGGGGGAAAGTGAAAAAGTTGGCTTAAAAGTCAAGATTCAAAAACTAAGATCATTGCATCTGGCCCCATCACCTCATGGAAAAAAGATGGGGAAAAAAATGGAAACAGTGACAGACTTTATTTTCTTGGGTTCCAAAATCACTGATGCTGAAGCTGAAGCTACAGTACTTTGACTGCCTGATGTGTAGAGCCAACTCATTGGAAAAAACCCTGGTAGTGGGAAAGATTGAGAGAAGCAGGAGAAGGGGACCTCAGAGGGTGGATGAGATGGTTGCATGATATCATCAGCTCAATGGACATGAGTTTGAGCAAACTCTGGGAGATAGTGAAGGACAGGGAAGACTGGTGCACTGCAGTCCATGGGGTCACAAAAAGTCAGACACCACTGAGTGACTGAAGACTAACAAAAACTTTGGGCATATTTACAATTGAAGAAGACTCCATCTGATATCTGACTCTGTGGGACTGTTGGAGACATTAAAACCAATTCAACTAGGATGAGAACTACTTGACTCCCAAGATATCAGATCAAGAGAGTCAAGAATGTTTCTTTTGTTTCCTACTTCCCTCTCCAAACATCATTTTCCTAATTCTTACACTACAAAGATCTTCATGACTCTTTTGTCCACCTCTTTCCTTTCTCTGACTAAAAAGATAATGCCATCATTCACATATCTTAGGCAGTTACAAAGGAGGATAATTCAATTTTCCAAATGGCTTAATTGGAATATTAAGCCAATGGGCTTAACTGGGAAACCCAATTTCCCAAGTCTCCAACTGGTTTACCATGTTGGTGATGCTGTACTTCTTTCTGCTTGTCACAAACTTCTCCCTGATTTTCAGTGCCTTGGTTTCTCTGGAACAAAATCACTGAATAAACACTTCTAGGGAAGTGGAGACAGTTACATGAAACACATAGGCTAATTGATTTAGCAAAGTTCCCTGTGCTTCCCAGATCACTGACATTATTTCGTCCTCAGTAGTTATTGTTGTCTCTATAATATGCTGCATTCCCTCAAAAGCTTTAAATGCATTTGGGCAGCCATTGTTGAACTGACAGATAATCTCTCCTTGACTAGAATGACAAAAGAAAAGGATAGGATAGGAGGTGCAAGGGTAGGAGTCTGAAATCAACTCCTATGAATACGATACTCAGATTCAAAAAGAGGCAGTGGTAGCTGAGAGTCACAGTAAGACCAGTATATTTGATCATCCCTCTTAAATGGACAAAAGGTTGATCAAAAGAGAAAAACTGTTGAAATAAATTTCTTCAAGATGGATATGCTTCTGCCTGGGGTACCACATAAGAAAATTTAGATAACTTTTGTGTCCATATAAATGCTCCACTTGATTAGAAACACAATCTATTCAGTCAGTGTACACATATGTCAAGCCAACCCTGCGCCTTCTTGTCCCAAACCACTGTGTGACCAAGGCATCAGATATTTTCTGTTACCTCTTTATTCTTTATCCTATGAAAGCTTCTTGCCTTTCACCCCATTTTGTGGTTCTCCAAAATGAGACTCTTCACCTCATGAAGTGTTATAATAGTAAAATCTGCATTACTTGAGTTTTCTTCTTTAACCATTTATTGTTTGGAGAAGGAAATCGCAACCCACTCCAGTATTCTTGCCTGGAGAATCCCAGGGACGGGGGAGCCTGGTGGGCTGCCGTCTGTGGGGTCGCACAGAGTCAGACACGACTGAAGCGACTCAGCAGCTGCAGCAGCATTTATTGTTATACTGGTGACTTCTTTGTATGCAAATGTCGTAAGGATCAAATGAGATAATATATGAAATGGCTCAATATACTGCCCTGCACATATGAATAATTCAGTGAAAGGCAGATACCATTTTTATTGAGAAAAATAGGGAAAGTGCCCAGTACTATGTGAGTACTCAATAAATAAATCAGTGAATATCATTGTGATTTAACAAATAGAATTTGATTTCTGAAATCAATTTCACAAATGAATATTAATGACTAACATATAGAAAATGTTGATCAGGTTGTTAGATAATTTTTCCCTGTTCTGTAATCTTTAACTAGAAATTATGCTCTCTCTCAGATCACTATAAAAAGCCAGACTACTCTTTAATAGCTGTTTGAAAGTTAATACATATTTCTAGACAAGAGCATTACATTGCTTAGATATTATAGTTTAAAATGAAGCATTAATTAATTGTAAAACAGATGATTTGTTTTGGGGGGGATACCTCAAAAATAAAATTTATTTTCATGTTGCTACAACAGAGATAGTGCCTCTAAAAATCTTAACTTTAGGTACTTTAATCAAGTTAATTTAAAGTTTCTATGTATTTTTGTGAACCTTACATAAAGAATGTCATGAAATGTTACAAAGATTGCATCAACTTTTTACAGAATTAGCTATTTTTTCAATTTTCAATAAAGTCAAGTCTCTTTTGTTCATTAAAACTAAATCTTTTGCTTACCTGCAAATTATCCATATTTGCTATTATCATTCACAGAACCCACCCAATTATCCACACTTAAAATATCTAAATGAAATTAATATCTATTAAAAGTAATTTTCTGTTAATTACCCTCATTGTTCTGTTCATTCCTAATAACACTTTTTGATTAGCCTCATAAAAACAGCATGTTCCAAACATTATGTACTTCTAATGTGATGTTATTAACTTTGTTCAATATCGCCTTGTTTATGGTGCAACATCAGTATGTAGGTAGAAAATAAAATAAGAATTAATTAAACCTTTTGTTTTAACCTTGTTATAATTCTCTTCATATTCTGTTTGGCTACATGTAAAGTAAGATGTTTTTCTCCAGTTTTTTAATGCATGTTTTGTTTCTTTGAGTTTAGTGGATATGTGTTAGTTACTCTTTTTAGGGTAAAAATAAAATTCAATTTAGATTGTCTCTAATGGGTTACTATCAAATGGCAAATATCAGTAAAAGAAACTAGAAAATCAAGGGCCCAGAGTTACCAGAAACCAAGGCTCTCCAAAATGGGAACACAGTTGATGGCTTTGATGCCCCAGGGCAGTTTAGGTGGCTTCGCTATGTGGGTATCCTAATCACAAGAATTCTTGAATTATCACTTTAGCATTCTACCTCAGTGTGATTTAACAGATTTCTCTGTATCTGTTTTTTTGTTTGGTTTTGTTTTTTAATCTCTTTCTATTCTGCCTCTACTATTAACTGAATGATATTCTAGGCATATCTCTGGGTCAAATTCCAGGGGAGAATCTCCTGACCATAATTCTTCTCTCTTTCCTGTTTAGGCAGAGCTTTTATTTAAACCTAGTTGTCACTGATAAACTGATATTTTGGCTTGATTGGGTTAGGTACTAATTTAGTCTAAAGATTATGCCAGATTCATTTGGAAGTGAATTGGTAATTTCTGCCTACTACTGTTTTCTCAGCAGGGGTTTGGGAATATATTCATTTCCCTCAGCAAAGGGCAGTGGGAGTTGTAGACATTATAATCAGCCTCTTTAAATCTGCTTTACTGAATTTAAACCAGAAAACGGTTTAGAATTGCCAGGTGTTTCAGTGTCTGTTCAGTGTTCACCTGGCCACTTGCTAGTTTTAGAGTATAATATTCCATATACCAGTAACTGTTAATAGTACAAAGTAGAGCAGAAATAACAGCCAGAAATGAATGAATAAATATGCAAAGTTACTCGTTTTTAGGAGTGATGTAGTAGCCATTGTTCACCAGAGAAATAGGAACAAAAGGGGATCTATGGATTTTATATATATATAGGTATATATATATATAGTCTTCCCAGGCGGCACTAGTGGTGAAGAACCCACTTGCCAGTGGTGGAGATGTAAGAGATGTGGGTTCCATCCCTAGGTCAGGAAGATACCTTAGAGGAGGGCGTGGCCACCCACCCCAGTATTTTTGCCTGGAGAATTCTATGAGCAGAAGAGCCAGGCAGGCTACAGTCCATAGGTTTGCAAAGAATTGGGCACAGCTGAAGCAAGTTAGAATGTGTGTGAGTGTGTGTGTGTGTATTCTATATCAATCAATCTATCTATATATATATATAATGATACTGGATTGAGATCCAACAATCTTCCATCTGCAATGCAAGCCAGAGACACAGAAAAGCCAGTCTGTAGGTGGTAGATTCCAGTGCAGGTCTGAAGGTTTAAGAATCAGAGAGCTGAGGACAGAAGATTGATATCCCAATTCAAGGGGTCAGGCTAAGAATGAGTAAATCCTCCCTTCCTCTACCATTTTGTTCTATTTAGGCCCTCAAGTAAAAGATGATTGCCCATCCTCACTGGGGAAGAGAATTCATTGCACTTACTGTACTGATTCAGTACTCTCACAGATACAAGCAGAAATAATATTTAACTGGATTTCTGGGTATCCCATGAACTAGTCAACACACAAATTTAACTATCACAAATGACCTAAAAATAAAAGATAACAGATGACAATCATCAACTAATCAACAAATCAGTCTTCTAAAGTGATGGTTAGAAACAGTATTTCAGTGGCAGTTTACAAAGCACCAGGGGATTATGGAGAAAGGCATGATGTCATAAATTTCTGAGACTGAGGAGAAAGATTTATTTGCATGAAACATCACTGGTAGGGAGAAATTTCTGAGTAGAAGAAATTAATTTCAATACTAGATCAGGCTTTCAATTCAGAGCAAATGTTGTTTTATTGCTTTTTTAGGAAAGTCAAGAGGAAATGAGAATTCTACAACAGCTAAGGCAGTGATTAAGCTATCACAGGGTTTTGACATTATCATACATCAAAATAAAAAGAGAAGAATGCACCACACATACTTTAAATAATACTTCTGTTTATTTTGTCACTGTTGATTGAGAATAGGCTACTATAAAGCAGAAGTAACCCTTTATAGTGGTGTGTACATGCTAAGTCATTTCAGTCATGTCCGACTGTTTGTTCCCCAAACTATACCCGCCAGGCTTCTCTGTCCATGGGCTCTCCAGGCAAGAGTACTGGAGTGAGTTGCTATCCCCTCCTCCAGGGGATCTTCTTGACATAGGGACTGAACCCGAGTTTCCTGTGGCTGCAGCATTGCAGGCGGGTTCTTTACCATTGAGTTGCCAGGGAAGCCCTTATAGTGGTATATAGTTAGGTAAATTTGCTGGCTAGAAGTATCTGAGCAGTTCAGACTAATTTCTAACCATAATCAAACGTAAGTAAATTGGATGAGTCACCTAAAATACCTAAATCTACAGTGAGAAAAGAACACTCAGAGAGATTATGCTGATGGTTTGGCCTAATCTGGTGTAAGGGTTAACAGTCAGATAGGAAGGCCAGGAGTCCCCAAAAAGAACAAAGGGCAAATGCTGGATGTTTTTTGTTTTTTGTTTTCCTATTTTCCTTTACTCTTGCTTTAGTCTTATAGAGGAGGCTCCTTTTCATCCTGTGTTGCTGTGAGGACAAGCTGTGATGATGACAATTGGTTCCACCTAAAACTTTTCCCCAAACCTTGAGCTGCTAATTGCCCAGCCAAACAATGTATCTTACTCATGGAAATGTTTTTCTTAAGCTATGTTAATGAAACTATGTATCTTATTTGGAGATCTGTTTTCCTTCAAAACATGTCAGTTGTTTTATGGATACGCTATATCTTCCCCAGAAACACCTCATCTGGAGACCACTTCCCTTGTGCAGATATATATGTTGTGGGAGAGAAATCTGGTGCAACTCTCTCAGATTTGAAATATTTCTTTTATCTATGATCAACAGCTTGCTAACAAGTATAAGATGCCTTGCTAAAAACTGGCAAGGGGGTATATTTTATGCCTTCTTCTGAAGTCTATGTTAGAAGATTTCTCTATCCCATTTATACTTTAATAAAATTTTGCTACACAAAAGCTCCGAGTGATCAAGCCTTGTCTCTGGCCCCAGATCAAAGTTTTCTCCTCTGGAGAGCAAGAATCCTGGCATCGTTTACAGCTCACAGCCACAAACTTCCACAGGGAACTGGCAGAGTATGACCTGGTGATTATGTAGATAAATTTTATTGAAGCATAGCCATTCTTTCATTTCCATATTATCTATGACAGCTTTTTCACTATAATGGCAGAGTTGAATAGTCACAACATTGATAACATAAACTAAAAGGGTTGAAAATTGACCATCTGGCTTTTATGCAGAAAGTGCTTCCTAATACTATCAACAAACTAGTATTTATTCTACCTATCAACAAACAAAAATAATTTTTACACCAGTTTTCCCCCTATACTTGAAATAATGGAGATTGGTATTATATTTGGTGATGGTATTTGGTAGAACAAATCCTAAGTATAAAGTATTATGTTTACCATAGAAGAGCAAAATATATGTCTGGAGAGGAAGAAGGAAGGAGGTGGCAGGGAAAGAAGGAAGGAGGAAAGGTGGGTACACAATAGGAAGAAAAGGGAGGAGAGGGGAAGAAAGAAGAGGGAACTGAGGATACTTAGGAGCAGAAATGTGCAAGGGTTTTAGAATCTGGGTTTGTAGTCCTTAGTCCCATTTGCTTTTGATGGGCTGTCTTTGGTTTTATCCTTTTTGATTCTACGAGACTTGCCATTACCCTCACAGTAAGTTCTTTTCATAAACTGGTTGGAGTCAGATTTTGCTTATGTGCAAATGAAAAATTCATAAACAGTTCAGCAAAGACAGCATATCTGATGACTCAGGTGTTGTGCCACACCCAGAAATAGTTTTAACTCAGTATAGAGACATAGGCCCCATTCTCATTGCCAAAGGTAACAGCAAGAGAAACCCCACAAACACACTCAGTAGAGCTGTTGAAAGGAGGCCCATTGAAAAATGGAGCTTATTGGAGTAAAACTAGCAGTACACTGGTACTTCTCTTTACTGTAAGAAACATTTGCATCAGACCAGTAGACTTTAAATTACTATTCAAATTTATGCTATTTTTCTGTTGTTGGAGTTTTTTGAAATTGATTGAAGGAAGTTATCAGTAAAATTTTCTGTTATATATTGAATTTATTGCTATCAAGCTTCTATTTCTATTAGAAAAAAAGGATGTCTGAATTAAGTAAAAATGAAAGTTTGCTTACTATCATCTTAAGTGTATTACTTTAGTACTTATACTTTTACACATATTTATGACATTATTCTGGGGCTTCCCATGTGGTGCTAGTGGTAAAGAACTCACCTGCCAATGCAGGCAACATAAGAGACATGAGTTTGATCCTTGGGTGGGAAAGATCCCCAGTAGGAGGATACGGCAACCCACTCCAGTATTCTTGCTGGGAGAATCCCATGGACAGAGGAGCCTGGTGGTGCAGTCCATGGGGTTGCAAAGAGTTAGACATGACTGAGCATCTCAGTACACACACACACATGACACTATTCTAGTTTGTTTAAATACTTGGCAATCAAAAGACTGAAATCAAATGGGCTCCTTTTTATTCTTTTTTTTTTTTTTATTATTGTTTTTGCCATACATTGTCATGATATCACCATGGGTTTACATAAGCTTCCCCTCCGGGTCCCCCCTCCCTCCTCCCTCCCCCCCTGGAAATCTCGCTGCACCAGTCCCGAGCATCAATCCTGGGCTGGCGATTGATTAGACATATGACAATTAACATGCTTCAATGCCCTTCTCCCATCTCATCCCACCCTTACCCTCATCCACAAAGTCCACAAGTCTATTCTATACATCTGCGTTCCTTTTGTTGTCTCCCATGTTGGGTTCTCATTACTGTCTTTCTAAATTCCATATATATGTGTTAATATACTGTATTGTTGTTTTTGATTCTGGCTTACTTCACT